>CAJNOP010003620.1:0-12511 GCA_905250075.1 Rotaria sp. Silwood1 | reverse complement strand
ATTCGAAATCGAAATCGGAAAAAAATGAGATACACATGATTTTGTAGAAGAATTCAAGCTCCATCGGTTGATTTATGATTCATTTCGAATATTGAAAAGTTTATGATGGAAAGCTTGAAAAACATCAGATCGATTTTTCACAGTTTTTCTCATTTATTTTTGAGGATGCTTGTGGTTCGATAGTCCTAGAAAACCACTAGTAAATCTTCAGATCGGAATACTTTAGAGTCATCTGTAGTAGACAAACTATGAAATTACTAGTGAATCAAATCGAAAACCGATTAATTCATATGTTTTGGCAATCTCTGAATGTTTCATGGAACGTCTCTTACGAAAACATATATTTGTTTAGATTTGTTCAAGTTCGTTCGTCAATCAGGATTGGATTATTGCTACATTTAAAGCTAATCTATCTCGACTTTCGCCTATGGATGCACGGACAGTGGCTAGTTCTTATGCCCAACTTCTTCATTTATTGTGTCAGTTAAGTCAAGAAGCCATAGAAGCCCCTATAATTGCTGATCTTGGTAGTTTCACACTGACAACACAAGCTACCTCATTATATTACGTTCAAATGATAATCAAAGATCGTATTGACATCATCATCCGAAATGCAAAGTCTAATGTCCTCCAGATAATAAATCTTTGTAATTATATTTTCTCTGCAGAGTTGTTTATCAGTGGACTTGGTACTAATGCAGTTGCTACTATACCATCAAATGTAACTAATATAGCATTAATATCTACAACTGTGTATGAAATGATGGATGGTTCGTTATGTTATTGTTTAGCAGGAAAAACATGTTCAATGCCTGCTGCGATCTATTGGGATGTAGTAGAACAGATGGGCAATGTTTATTCTATTAATAGAAATAAAACACTAGTCAGAGGTATGCAAACAGATTGTTTTGTGTCCAATGGTCTTTTTTCATCTACTCTTGAATGTTATTATGACTCCTCATGTCTTGAACTTCTCGTTTCGAATACAACTGCTTTTACACCTTTGAATGCTACTATTCCAAGTAAATTTTCAATAGATAGTCGTGTTCAAGATCTGATGAATGAATTGATGTTGGAAGAGATTGATTCGTCCTATTCTCTAGAGATGTATTATCCACACTGTGCACCATTGACATGTATGTATTCTTATACACATCGTGTTGAACTATTAACTATAATAACAAGCATTATCGGTCTTGTTGGTGGTCTGAATACAACTCTCATATTAATTATTCCATTGATCGCTGATATAATGTTGATAATCAAGCGGAAGCTGTTTGTTTCGTCAACCAATGAATTAGTGCAAGCTGCATCAGGTAGGATCATTTCAATTTCATATACCACAATTTATGAAGCATCAAAAAAGAAAGTATGCCATCCATGAATAAAATCTATCAGATTATCTAGTATATTGAAGTAGTAAGATTTCTAAGTGTACCAATTATTCAATTATCTAGACAATGTTACCGTTAGATCAAATTCTAAGGCTGTACTTCTACGTCATTGCG
Organism: Rotaria sp. Silwood1; assembly: GCA_905250075.1. Lineage (NCBI taxonomy): Eukaryota > Metazoa > Rotifera > Eurotatoria > Philodinida > Philodinidae > Rotaria > Rotaria sp. Silwood1. The sequence continues at coordinate 11,003 of CAJNOP010003620.1, read as the reverse complement.
CATGTTCACTTGCAGAAATAGATTTTAGTACATTCCACAATGATGAATAAATGAAGTGCGGATTACAAAAACTCGACTTCTTGAAACTCTCTGTCTTTCTGTGCAATTTTTTCTTATACAAGCACACAAGAAAGTAGTTTTTTTTCTTTTGTTATGGACAATTGATTTTAAACAATGCAATAGACAATACTTCCACGTGTATCATGAAATCGTCGATTCCTGAAAAATCTTCTATTGAATATGTCGCATTGAGTAATTTGCCAAGTTTCAATCGAAAACAACTCTTTTCTATTTCCGAAAGATAACAAACATCGATGGAGAACAAAGAAAAAGTTAAATGTCTATAAATGAGCATATTGATGATAATACTTACCTGATCTTTTCGAGAAATTATTCTTGTTTGTCTTGATACCGACTTGCTATCAGATTCATCTCTACTCTTATTGAGAAAACTGCTTTCTTCAAGTAGCATACTCATGCATAATTATCCTAGTGAAATTTCGACGAATACACTCTCCATATTTAGTTTACTCAGCGTGCAATAGACATTTGCTGCAGTTGAGTGGTTACTTTTATATTATATATATTATCTTCATGTTGGAAGGTAGTTTAAATTGCCTATATTACATATATATACACACATGTCGCAATAGAATGTCTCTACTTCAAATTATCTTATTTCAACAAAAATTGCCAAAAATATTTCTTCATAAAAGTAATGTTTGATTAGAGTAGAAAAGTGTGTGTTATTGAAGTGAGAGTTCAAATTAAGCCGTAGCAAGACATTTTCGGAGGTGTCAGTCTTTGACAAGTTTGATTAATAGCTCGTTGATGAAACGAGAGTATATCTATGAAACAGATTGTATGTATCAGAACTCTATAATTGAGTCTATGGGCTTTTTTATTTCAAACTGAATTCTAAAATCAAAAAAGCCGCACCAACTTCTTCCGAATCAAACTTTTCTCGTTTGATACTACGTAGTCCCACTAAAAACCCTTAGTCCCCCCTAGTCCTGCAAAGTCCCCCTTAGTCCCCCCCACAAAAAGCTTAGTCCCCGCTTAGTCCCTTGTGCAGGGGACTAAAGCCTATAGTACACAAAGCCACAAGCACACCCTCACCCTCACTCGCGCGCCCACACCCGCACCATGGGTGTGGGTGTGTGTGTGGGTTCCAGACCAACACCCACACCCTCAGTCACTCCCCCCCTCACTCCTAGACTCACGTTTCAGTTTGAAATCAAGTATTATTTTTATTTGATAAATTCAGACTGAAATTAAATAGCCCATAGTATGCTATAATTATACATTTTGTTTTTAGTTCTCTCTATTAAAGACCGAATATGTTTATTATGGGTGAAAATCAAATCGTTCAATTTATTTAACTCTCATTCTAATGATTCACGCATTACAAGTCGTGAACGATTGACGACTCGTCTTTTCATCATCTTACTTGTTCTTATATTGACCATTCTCACATTTTATATTGCTGTTCCGAAAACATTGCATACTTATACAATTTACACACCTACACTAGCCCAGTATGATATTCTAGCAATTAAATATTCTGCCACACTTCAATGTCCATGTAATGTTACGGAGATTCCTAAAAGAAGTTTTGCCATTATGAATATAAAGTATCACCAAATATGTTCCAGTAGCTTTATTTCACCTAATTTTATCGATCAACTCTATGCATTTAATGATTCACAATTGTACAGAAATGATTTTATAAAATTGGCTGGAAATTATTTCACACACATCGCTCTCATATGTATGGCTGCCATTTCTTATGTCCGAAATACTTACGATGAATTTTATGCAGGTCTCTTTGTTTCGGAAACATTGGTAACTCTAGATGAGTTGAATGAAAAATTTCAAACAGATGTCACATCGTTCAGATCCTCGTTTCAACAAAGTATGGGTAGATTAATAAAAACAGTAATTGAACTCATAACAGCTGCTTTCGTAGCATCAGCTACTTATAATTCTTTCGATCTACAAATCCTTCCAGATAGAACTATTCATATCGAACCTACTGGCTTTGCAAACTGTTCATGTATTATCGAAGCTAGAACTTGTTCAACTGAGGCGGGTTTCTACGAGTACAATTCATCAACAAATTCATTCACATTGTTATACTCAATAATGGGCATTCGAATGGCATGTTCACCGGCGCGATCTACATTACAGTCTACCCTTGCTTGTTGGTATTCATCAGAATGCTACAATACTGTAAGATAATTTTTTAATCTAGAATAACATTTAGCTAACAATCAGAACTCACTCCATTGAAAATCCTTAGCTATTATTGTCATTTCATTTAAAATAACTGATAATCATTCATGTGTAAAAGAAGATGAGGAAAACTATGCAGAATGGCATAGTCTCTGACATTATACTTCATCACAGGTAGTTGCCAAATTTCATTATTTTCATATTAGACAGTGCTATGAACTCGATCAAGTATAAGTAATTATCTGAATATATCTGTAATTTTATTCTTCAGAAAAAGGAGAATATCAACTAATTTTTACCGGCATTTCTACATTAGAATAGAAACATTAAACGGGTTCATTATTATTAAACACTAAAACAAAAACAAAAACAAAAACAATATAAGAATATATTTCATACAGACTAAATCAATTTTAGGTTATCAACTATTGGCAAAATAGACTTAACAATTTCCATTTCATTCCATCTTTGTTGTATCAAACGCATGAAAGTAATTTTAATGTATCTTCTTTAATTACGGATATTTTAGAAGAAGCAATGATTGAAGAATTTTCGATAGAAGTGTCCTATTCTTCTTTTTTCTCACAATGCTCAGCAATTTATTGCACCTATTCAGCTTATGGAAGACGAAATATTATTATTATCGTAACCATCTTGATGTCTGTTGCAAGTGGTCTATCTGTTGTCTTGAAATTAACGACACCTGTTCTAGTTCAAATCGTCTATTGGTGTTTAGGACAAATCCATGGTATGGACAAATATTAAAACTTGAGTGTTGGAAATATTTTCAGTAGATGAATGTACACACAAATTGAATACTAAAATATGCGTACATTTTCTGATGAATAGATGAAGGAAAAGATACAAATCCATTCAAAGATAAACGGTTAGAATTGAAAAAGATCTAAGAAGATTTCCAATTCATTATGTTCTGAAAAATCAAACAATAACTCAGAGTAAAAAGTCTTAGACAACTGTTCATTGTCTCATTTTTCATCAGCACAATCAGTTGTTCAAAACCAAAAATGACTTCGATTCTAGATGATCAAGTTCTATATGTAATGAAACAGATAAGGAGTGACAGAAAAACATTTCTACATGGACAATTCGGATTGAGTTTCAGAGGTTAAAAGTTATTCTGTGTTGTTTATCCACTCATGCTGTATGCGATACAAAATGTTTTCTTTAACTTCTAGTCGATAAAATGATTTTTTTTCAGTAGGTCGGCTTGATTGGTTACATCTACGACGTGAATTATATAATAAACTGATCAATCTCAATTTTTTCTTTGACCCACGAATCTCTTCTCACTTGACATTAGATATCGAACGGAATAAAACTCGGCTATATATGATACTTTGGACTTCAGTCTTTACTATTCTCGTAATTTACAATTCTCTAGCTAAAGAAGTTTTGACAGTCCGTGTCGAACAGCCAACACAAACAATATATGAACAACTCATAGACTCTGGTAGTTTATCGGTTCAGTGTCCATGTACACACTTCTTCTTCTTATATGATGCTTTTGTACAATTAGAAGCTCAGACGCATCAGATCTGTGCAAGTCAATTCATAGATGCTCCATGGATAGATAGTATATTTGGTGATGGTAATTGGTCACATATACCAAAAAATGAATTTCGTAGTCGTGGTGTTGCCTATTTTCTCGTTCAGCAATCTCTTTGTACTTTAGCTCAACTTATAATTAACAACAGCGTTCTTTTACTACGCAGTAAATTTATATACAGGGGTCAGGTCATTCCCAAAGAGCTATTCCTTTTGCAAATCAAAACTGATATTAATACTATAATAGATTGGAACATGATTTCATTTGCTTCAACACTTCACCTTGGCAGAGAACTGATGCAGAAAAGTCATTTCATAAATGTATTCTCTTTAAACTGGATTTATTCGCTTGAAGAGAACAATCAACTGCCGTATTATCATATTCCTACTCGACCAGTCACTCATGGACACAACTGTTCCTGTGCAACATCATCAACATGCACGGAACCAGTTTTTGTTGGTAACGAAATGGTGCCTGGTTTTATTCTCGGTTGTTCTCCAATGGAATCGCTTCTTCGATCTACACTCATGTGTCTCTATAATGAGACATGCCTTAATTTGATCAATATTCAGAATTTATCATTCATTCATCCACTTGATGCTTCATTACCTAGTCGATTTATGTTGAATAGTACAGTTGAAGATTTGACTGCAAATGTATTTGTGGAACAATGGTTATACAACATATCTTATTCAGCATTTTACTCTAAATGTCAACCATCGATATGCACATATTCGGTGTCTAAACGAAAAGATCTTCTTGAAGTAATTACAATCGTATTGGGACTTCACGGTGGACTGACATTAATTCTTCGCTTTATTGCTCCTTTACTTATATCCGCTGCTGATCTAATATCTGCTTTAGTTTGGCGACGTAACAATAATGTAGTTCCATTTACTTAAGTATCTTACTCTTCCCGATTTCTAGAACCTAGTTTGGTTCTTTCGATTTGTTTAGACTATAAGAGGGAAAATATGTCCTTAAATGATAAAAAAGAAAGTGTGCCAATCGGCCTATAATCTTATTTGATATCTTTTCTTTCTCAGTGCGTTCTTGTATGATCAAAGGTACATAGTGCTCACAATGTGTTACTCTTATCTATCGTTGATTGAACCTTGTTCTCTTTCTATTATAATGTGCTTCTCATTCTATATCATCAGTCACACTTATATTATGTGCATTGTTCTCACTTATGTATTCATACTCTACCGTTCATTTATATCTCTTCTCTCCTTGGTCTTGTCACTTGTGCACTCTTATATTGTAATCTTCTTGGCCTCATCACTTGTTCATTCTTACACTGTTCTCTCCTTGGTCTCATCATCTTTATTGTCATCATCTCTTATTCTACTTGTGTATATAAACGTGTGCTTTATATGTAAACGATACGATTGTATGATATGAAGGAATAGAATAAAGTGTAATACCATCAACACTAGTCTAACTTCTATCATTGATCGTCACATAACGATTAAATGATGTGAAGGGTTAGAATTAAGTGTATCATCACCGTCTGTCACCTTCACTAATATTTTAATTCATCCTTCATCATCATTTTTTCGTTACAGAAAGTATTGCTTGTTGTAGTGCTTAATTCCTATGTGGATGTGTGGGTGTGTTTATATGAGTAGAAATGATTCGAAAATCAAATCAAAGTATATAAAGCTAGCAAGACACGTGTTTCGACTACTGCTTTAAAGTAGTCATTTATCAATTGCTTACGATACGGTGGAAAAAGTTGTTTAAAAAAATCTCCTACTATGACATATGGCAGTCTTAATTTTCTATAAGAAAAACTTCTAAAGGTAATGATATGCATAAGAAACTTAAATTTTAAAGTGTTCAATAAGAATACTTCGAAATAATAGATAAGAAAATCTCGAACTAATTTTAGTTATTTATCTAGAAATGATTTCAAAATCTAGAATGATACTATTTTAACGTTGGAAAAAAGCTGTAGCATAAGTTAGGAAAATTAATTGTAAGAATGGGATGTCAATTACTAATCTTTGGTTTACATTTTAAATTCTTAATCGAAGATTTTCTGTTTTGCATATAATTAGTTGAAACATGTGAATTATTTTTTCGGTACTTTACTTTGTTACGTTTCGGGTATTGAGGTGAGTGAAATTATTCGAAAATTTGTTGGTATTTGTGTTCTCTAGAAGGCTTCATATTGTTGGAGGTGAGTAGAATGCTGATATCTATGGAGTCAAATTGCCTAAATGTTGTTACAAAAAAAAGTTGTAGGGTGTGGGTGTGGTTCTCGAAAGAATCCCAAGCTTTTTACGACCGGTTTCGTCCTTGCTTAAGGAACTCATCAGGTAAATTTGGAATTCAAATACATTGCATAGAGTTAGATGAAATCTCATATCAATAGAACAGGTACCACAAAGTATGTAAAATAGGTGAATATCATTAATTAGACCATATAAGTAAAATTTATATTTTTAATTGATGATCTACTTATATTTTATAGTCATCAAATACTTGTACAATGTTATGTATTTGTTATATATTACAGGTTGTCCGGACTTCTTGAAGCTCTTTAGGCTATAATTAGATCAAAAACTTTCAATCAGTATGGTGAAAAATAGTCACTGATCTATAATGCAGTTCATTTGCTGGATTTTGTCGGAGTTTAAATGGAAGTTTTAATCTATCTTTTGATAGAACGTATCATCATCTATCTCCAATAGATCCTCAAAGATGCACCATTGAACCCTTGTCGAGATTTTTTATTTTGATGACATTTTTTAGTACACCGTCATGGTCTCCCTCAAGCTCACTGAAAAATCGACTTTCGAATTTCGACTTGAAACTTTGAGCAGAGAAAGGTCTCAAAGACTGGTTTATTCTGAAATTCTGAAATTTCTTGGTTGCTCCTATCTTTAAATATGAACACTTAACATTTTGTGCTTTAAGTAATGTGAAAAAAAAGTACTTTTTCTTACACTCGTATCTCAAGAGAGAAGGAACTCAAAAATCTGAAACCATCAGAACAAACTAATCTGATTGAAACCCTTTTCTGCACAAACTTTCAAATCGAAATTTGAAAGTTGATTTTCCAAGTAAATCTGACAAAGACCACGGTGTTCTGCTGAAAATTGCTGTAAAAATGAAATATCTTGATAGAAATAAGCAAGAAGCACGAGGCTTTTTCAGAGTGTTCATAGCTCATTAGAGCCTACATAATGCACATAGTCTCGACCCAATAGCGATTTGGCACCTGGCAATTGCTTCTGATCCCTTTTTTCTATCCAACGTGACCCACACCCTCCAGATAGCTATGCGACCCATCTCCTCAATTATTTCTATCCTATCTGATATAATGATCGACAAAAAAAAATTAAGAAATAACTGTTTTCAAGGGTTCCATGAGGTTACAAGGGACTCCAAAGAGTTGAAATCTGCCGTTTTCCCTTTGGGGTGTTGGTGTGGATGTCGAAAAAGAAAACAAAATAAACCAAAGCCAACACCCACCCACATCCACACCCTTTCGTCAACGAAGACATTGATAGAAGAAAAAAGTTACTTAAGATAATAAAAAAAGGTTTTTTACTGAGCCTCACCTGATTTGGAAACGTTCCGCCGCCCCTGTAATTAACCATAAACTCAAAGATATTGAAAAACACGCAAGCAACAGATGATTTAAGTGACGAATTTGAATTGGACGAAGAAGAAAATGACGATGATGTCACAGAGAATGAAGTGAAAGATAATCAACACTCATCAGATTTTGGCGATGAAGATGAAGAAGAGAATATGAATTCATATAAAACAAACTTTGTCGGAATTAAAATTTTAGATACAATTCATCCACATTTAAAAGATCCATCCTTCAAAATTAAGATAAATGAGAATTACCGATATTTACATAAACAATCAACATGTTGGTTCTTAATTGATACAAACAGTCGTTTATCAAGTGATCGCCTTTCTCATGTTATTGAAGCAGGCAAAAAATATTGATATTAATGGTATTTGTTTTCTTACATTTTTTAGCTTTGCTTTTTAATAAATAACTTAAGTTAATAAAAACGTTCTTCTCTTCCTGTAAATGCCATTAATTTTCTTGGTATTTGTATATACCTGTAGATGCTTCTCGGTACTTCTTCGTACTTCAGAAGTATGCCTTTTCCCCCTTGCATTATATTTACTTGTTTTTAACCTTGAGGCAAACCGAACATATAATGACTTATTATATTTATATACTAGGGGTTGCGTAAACTATATACAAAAAAAAACTTTCAATATTGATTGTATTCAACGAAATCATTATATCAAATACTAATGGGAATATTTTTGTTGCACTCTATTGTATATATTCATCTATAGTGAGTATTTCTGTTCATATTCCACTACATATATTTCTATGGATTTGTTGATATTTGACTCATTCAGAAAGGTCTTATTTGAAATCAACTAGATCAATAAAAATCTTCACAATAACACCTATCCAATTCAATTCAAAAACAAACATATTGAATATATATATTAGGACTTGATTATTTCGATGATTCTTCCTTTGTTGATTAATCTATGTCTATATTAATGATAGATTTCAATTAGAAAATTTAAAATATAGTGAAAAAAAATAATAAACAAGATTATTGATACTTTTTCAAATCATAATATTATGAAGGATAATAAGCAACTATTTCTAAGATTATTTTTCATATAAATCAATGCTTTTCAATGAAAGATTTGAAAAAATTCTAGAAGCACAGTTAATTAAATAAATAAGTAAAAATAAAACAAACAAACAAATCATTATAGAATAATATCTACCTAGCGATTAAATAATGATTTGTCAACTATAACAAAGAAGTATATATTCAATATCATTGTATTATTGTGTTGAATAAAGAATATAAATTTAAATTTTATTATCAAATATTTAGATATAAGCCTTCATTAGTAATCACATTTAATAATAGTCCTCTAGTATCGATTCAGATGATATATATTTTTAGATGAAACATTATTCAAACTAAATAATATAAAGAATCTATGGTTATTCAAATCAGAACCAGTTCGAGTTTTTATTCGAAATTAAAACGAAAACTTAGCAAATATTGGAGAACCAAATTTTTTTCTTTATGTTTTCTCTTTTTTTTTTCTTATGTCAAAATGAATTCAAATTAAAAAAACTTTTAAATTAAATTCTTGCAGAATTCGATAAATCATCTATGAATATATTTATTTGTATCTCTATTTTTAAAAAATGCCTTCATCTTATTATATATAATCATATTTTTTTTTATATTGCTCTTTCCTTATGATAAAAATTGTCGATATAAAATTTGATTCACTTTGTATATTTATGTATCGAGATAAAAATCTTTCTTTTATATTAACTAACTAAATAAAGATGATTATTGTTAATAATACATCGTTTAAATGAATATTTCCATAATGAACCAGCTTTAATCCATAAATAAAATAGAGTTAAACGATAATAACTGTTTATTAAGCAACTTCAAATAAGTAGAATTCGACCTTTGTTTCTTGTCGAACTTAACTAAATAAATAATTTATTATACAAAAATTATATTTATTAATTTATATCTTGATAAAACATAATGCACAGTGAGAAGCCAGCCGGACATATTCGAAAATAATCTTTTCCAGAATCTAACTGCTTGCGTAGATACATACATATGTGATCGATCATTTCCTAAAATAGCGGTTCTCAAAATTTTATAAAGCTCTAGAAAAGAGTCTGACAAAGGTCGGACCCAGAAGTCTGCATAAATAAACAATATCAAGCTGCTCGACAATATAACACAATATTTCACAAGCAAACAATATCGAGAAAAACTTGCTTACCTATGAACTTATTGTACCGCCGATATAGGCACTTGTTCTATCGTAGTGAACAAATGTGTACATAATAACTTCTTCCTCTTATGCACACTTATGATTATTTCTGAATGTACATCTTTTCTCTTTCGTGTTCTCTCTCTTTATCTCTCTCTCTCTCTGTTTCTCTCCGTTCCGCTACGGTTGATTGACTTGTGTAGAAATGGAATAGAACTATAAAAGGAATAGATGTATCGAAAGAAAATCAGTTGACTACATGACACGACATTTGTTTTCATCGTTACATTCATGTTACAAAATAATTATTGTAATTCATTTTAAAATAGAGTAAAAAACCACAAGTTTTATACGGAAATCTTACCTGAAAACTTGCCGTTCCGTATATTGAAAATCCTAGAAAGAGGTAATGTCTGATCGAGCGCGCATTTTCACCAAATATATCTATATATGTATTTTAATTACTGTAGAAAAGCCAACTCTTGAAACCTTTCCTAGGCTATTTTAGAGGATGTCTAAAAATCCGAGGTTTCTAAATGGAAATTCTGTTTTAGACATTCATGCTAGAACTTTGAAGAAAAACGAAGGTGATATTTGGAATCAGCTCGTCAAACTACATCGGACTTCAGCGCCAACTAGTGAAATTTTTTCTAGGTTATTTTAGATATTTTCTTCGAATCACAGATTTTTGATCGAAAATCAATTTTTAAATATTCATATTACATTCTGAAGAAAAACTAAGATAATATTCAGTATAAATGCATTAAACTACATCGAATGACATGTATCTCAACATATTTAAAAAAAAAGAATTTTGTTTTTGAAAAACCCTTTTATTTTCTTAAAATGATTTTCTCAATAGTGTACTGTCATTTCTAATCAAATGAAAGCCGACTAGGAGAAAAACAGCTACATATCCGCTTGCTTATGCTAAAGTTTTCCACTGTGAGTTGAACTAAAAAATCGTTCGAAACGAATGAATCCAGAACTGTGATATTGATAGCTAGGAGAACAAAGATACCAATTAATGTTCTTGTTCACCTTGTTTATGTAGGCTTTTTCATCACTACATAGATACTTTGAAATCTATTGATTATATGTGAATAAATGAGTAAAAACGTCACTTATAATAGTTTGTAAGATATATATTATTTTTTATTGTGAAAATAAAAGGATTGATCCTCATAGAATCACTCGAATCGAACGTTATCGAAACATTGACATTCGTTTTCATCTCTGTTTTCAACAAATTTTATTTGAATTCATTAACCTATGATTCACAATTATAGAAGATAAAAGATCTATCAGCAATAAAATAATTGAGAGCGTCGATATCGTTGAAAGTACTCTTTTCATCTATATTTCACATGGCCTTATC
>CAJNOP010003619.1:2216-12516 GCA_905250075.1 Rotaria sp. Silwood1 | reverse complement strand
CCCCCCCCCCCCCCCATTACAGACCATAGCAACTTCACAAAAAAGGTTCTACTCGAAGTATATAAATGAAAAACGACAACATTTCCTAACAATCAATTATCATTAGAAAAGAATTATCGTCTCTGAGAGAATTTAAACATTATATATGTTGCCATCAGCAAAGTGAAAGTAAAGAAGATATGTGAGTTCCACATTTCAGCCCCAAAGGGGCTGCGCTAACAAGCTTTTTCATTTCTAAAGAAGTTCTAAATATCTAACGATTAATTATTACACATTGATTTATACTTTATTTAAGAAGATATTCCACACTCAGATGATATAATCCGATGACGGAACCTATCGGATTCGGTCGGATCCAACTATCTGACAAAATCCGATCGGATTTCTGGAAACGAATCCATTGACGAGTCCGAGGGAAAAACCTATACAGTCTATTAAACATCAATAACTAATAAGAAGCAATAGTAAAGATGGGTCAGCATTGGACGTCGAATCCGGTTGAATTCCGATACTCAGATTCTATCGGATGCCAACACTACAACTCCGTTAGTCGATTCGTTTCCCGAGTTCCTCTAGAATTTTACCGGATTAACGGAAACTTATGTGAAATCCGATCAGATTCCTATCGGATCCTAGTCGGTCCTAATGTCGGATTAAATCTTCTGGGTAGAATGGAACTTTTCTAGTAGTATATGAGTGAAGTTGACTATATCGTGCATGAATTCAAGATATATCTTTGATAGAAATAATGTTTTCAAAAAAGTCTACTAGGTTTTCGAATGCAACTTTGATGATCTTGCTTGAAGATCATATCTCTTTCACTAAACTGCATCACATATATAGGCCTCTTTGTAGGAAGACTCCTGAGTCAAGCATCCCGTGCTTATCACTCAAAAAATCTTAGCCCAGACAATGCGAAGATATGTTATCATGGTTGGAAGCAATTAGATCCTATTCTCACTTCAACACAATAGTGTACATACAGTGATAGAAGTTGGGAGATGAAGGAAGTGAAAGCAACGAACGAAAAAAAAACGAATAAAGGAAGAAAACGGAAAAAACCAAAACAAACGGTAAAAGCGCAAAATTATCGACTATTATATTTCATGTTTATCTGAGTGTACCAATCGTAGAGAGCGACTATCGATTGTCGGAAGTGGATGCATATTGAAGGAGTTGGAATAATAATCAATGGTAGATGTAAAAATAAGTGCCGACGCAGCAACCAAGCCCACAAACAGTCCGTAAATCAATAATTAGAAGTATAATTGAATAGTTACCTCACGTGTGTTGGAAGAGGTATGAATGAGAATGAAGCGCGAAAGCTGCGTGATTAACAACGTCAACATGAACATCCGAAGATGGGGAGAGTAATTTAGTATCGAATGTCGGTGTAGAAAGCATCTTGCTTTCGCTAATTAAGGCTATGCTGAGTGACGCCAGAAAAAATCTCATGAAGATAGATTGTTGCGACTTAGAGGAAAATAGGTTCAGATACCATGAATATAATCAGGAGATGAAAGTTCCAACAAAGCAACACCGATACGATACAGTGGTGAATCCAGAATGAACTAGACGGTATTCGAGTTTCGCTCGACTACGAAATGCCCCGCAAAGCACGAATTTGTCGAGGCATCGAAAAAAATCGAGATTTCAAGAAAATTGAGAGTTCTTTCGCACAATATATACTTTTCTTCTTTCTCAAAGCACCACATGAATGCTCTGCTTCACAGGATATATAAATTTCATAAATAAAAAATCTTGTTAATTTCTTTAAATCCAAATTTTTACTTTGTGTTAATTTAATTTTTTTATTATTTATCAAGCAGTTTTTATCTAAAATATATTAAATAAATTAAAAACAGGTATTTCACATATTTTTGTATCGATTATGGCTTTAAAAATTTTTAATTCAACGTCGATGCATTTGAAATACAGCGTTTTTTACATTTAAATCCATGTGATAAATAAAAGTACAGATAATAGTCTTAACGGTAGAACTTGATATAAACATTCTTTGTATGACTTGTTTATTTCTTCAACATTAAATTCTTTTGTGTTTTCGTTATATACCGTGCTATTGCTTCACTGAATGATTTAAATATTATGTGCTTTAAAATAAATTTTGCTTTTAAAGATATTCTTGTTTCAGACTCAATTTACAATTATTATGATATTAGAAAACAATAGTATTAAAGTGACGCAAAACATAATACGTACTACTTTTATTTATCATTCCTTTTTTAAAAATATATACTAATTATTTGTAGTTCTATTAGTCTACTTATTATTAGAAATATATTTCTATTAAAATTATTTGATGATAATTAGTCTTCTTCTCTTCAGTGGTATATTCGAAAAAGCGAGATTACGATTGGTTGAAAAAAATTGTTTAAAAATTCTCACTAAAATAATAATATCCATTCAGCTCGAGCTTTTTTTTATTAATGTAGCTCAATGTATATCTAAATAAAAATTATTTTTATATTTATAATATTTCTTATAAAACTCAAGTGATGAAGACTAATTCTAGAAATATAAGTTTATAAAAATTTATTATTTTATTTATTCAATGAGTGATAAATATGATGTTCTACTGACAGATAAATGATTTTTAAAGCATTGAAAATTGGAAGTTTATTATTATGTTGAATTTATAAGTTATATTTAAATATCCTGCTAATTGAATTATCGAAAATCTATCTAGATTTACGTTACTTATCATTTTATGACAAGTTTTTTGAATATTTTTCGTGATTTAATTTTTATTTTACTGGAATACTTTATTGAATGAATGTACATACATAAATGAATTAATGCAGTTCACATGGAACATAGTTTTAATGGAAAGAAACTGAAAATTTATTCTTGAATATAATTCAACGATAAAAATTACATTTATTTCATAATCGAGTTTTAGATAGTTTGAATGTATTTGATCTATTAAAAATAAAAAATAAAAAATTCGAATGTTAATATGTTTTTAAGATGAAAACTGTTTATCAAAATTTAATTTTAATTATATTTGAATTATTTTCAGAGATTTATTTTGATTTATTTATTTCAAGCGAAATTTTCCTTCTACAATATAAATTATCTATGTATAAATTAAAGTTACATTAGTTAAAAATGAAATACCTTTATAAGGAATGTTCAATATTGGTAATAAATAATAGAGATAAAATGCGCTTTTATTTCATCTGCATGCAATATTTAATTTTGACGGTCGTCTAATGACGAAATTAATATTTAGTTGATGATCGGTTTTTTGTAGCATTTAAAATTATTTAATCATTTACAGAATTAAATAATGTAAATGTAATTTTTTCTCTATGAAAAACTTTTATCAAATCTTTATTAATCGTTTTACATTCATTTTTAGAAGTGTATTTTGATTTATCTATTTAAAAAAGTATATTTGTTCGATGAATCACATCGTATATATATATATATATACAGGGTGGGCCAAAAGTAAGTAAACAAAAAGGGTATGCTGTATTAACGGATAATAGATTGTTAATGACATTTTTTATACTTTTTATTGATATGGAAAGCTGAAACTTTAAGAAATAAAAGATCTTAACTAGATATATATGTGATAAAAATTTTAGTTCTCTTCATCAATAAAAGATATGAAAAATATCATTAACGATCTATTATCCGTTATTACAGCATACCCTTTTTGTTTACTTACTTTTGGCCCACCCTGTATATATATGATGTTAATTATATACGAAACAAGTTTGCAATTAATGTTCCAAATCATTATAAAGTAATACAAGTTAACTGCTTGTTATATTGATTCTATAAGTATTGTTATTTTGGAGCAACAAGTTGGGCATCTATTAAGAAATGAATTACATTTTTCTTATATTATTTAACATTGTACGTGCGAATGAGATTAAATTACTTTTTTAATCAAAACATTGGTAATTTAATATACCATAAATTTAAAAACATGTATGACATGAATATGGGTGATTTGCGCTACCATTGTACCGTTTAATTAAATAAATCGAAAAAACTAGGGGTGGGGTGTGGGTGTGGGTGTGGGTGTGGATGTGGGTGTGGTGAGTGTTGATATGCGCACAAGTCAACTCTAATAACAATCACACCCACATCCACACCCACACCCACACACCCATACCCACACCCACACCCACACCCACACACCCACACCCACACACCCACATCCACACCCACACCCTATACGCACACCCCACACCCTCAAGATTCCTCAATATTTGTAGAATGAATTACTTACTTATGGTCTTATAAATAGATAATCGAATAGTTATCCAATCAAAAGCCATCGGACGAGTCTCTTAGGTAAGAACAAAACCGGTCATGGTATTTGGTTTGATACACCCAGACCGTGGGTCGACAGATTCGGTTGGGCTTGTGATGATTCTGTATGTTGATTGACAGATTGTCTGACTCAAACTACAAGAGACATGTTATGATCAGGTTACAGCTAAAAAGTCAGATCCGACTCTGAGTTATTAAAGCACACGTTCACAAATATTAAATTAAAAAAATCATAATTCTCATTCGTGGGTGAGAAATCATCTTCTTGTTTTACTGTGATGACTGATATTGTTGAACAAAGACATTTCATCAACGGGTTTCGTAGACAAAGTATCAATTTGAGGAATATAATTTGATGATTGTCGAACTTCTGAGAGATAGTAGAATGTTGTCCCTTACACTATTATTTTTCATGTGTTTTCAATTAGTTGAAAACAATATTTACCTTGACAATACAGAAGATGGAACGTCAGTCGAGTTTTTTGATTGTTTTATTGTCGACACTCTCCAGTATTGTCGTCGACCAGACGAACCTTTCGATTTGATTCGGGATAATGACATAGACTTTTGTACAAACAATGGTGGACGGCTTCATTCATTTTCGACACTCGAATCGCTAAAGATCAACGTGAGTTCGATTTTACACGAATGGAAATCAAGTGTAGAAAGAGTCGAACAGTATTCTCGTTATCGAAAACTTTTGCGCAAAGATGATGATGGATATCTTTGTCAATGTGATCGGTCTGGATCATTTGGAAAGAATTGTGAATATCAGCTACCAGTTGGAATAACAATCGATCAAGCACTCGAATGGCAATTAAAAATGAAATCAGAAAACCCAAATGACGTGCAGAAGTATGGTGATATCGTTTGCTACAAGGGTGTAGAGTGTAATTCTGGACAACTATGTCTTGATTGGCGAGAGATTTGTGATGGAATTCAACATTGTATGTTTGGATATGATGAGAACAATTGTGATATTCTTGAATTGAATCGATGTGATGATGATGAATATCGATGTATGAATGGAATGTGTATTCCTGATGAATATTTTCTCGATGGCCAATATGATTGTTTAGATTGGAGCGACGAAATTCAATTCAACAACGATGAACACTGCTATCGTAAGATGGCTAATGCTCAATGTGATGATCATATTTGTCCTCCAAATAAGTGGTCCTGTGGCGATGGGCAATGTATTGCAAACCGATTAGAATTTCAGACCCGCATCGTAGTTTCGGAATGTTACAGTCGACGTGAACAATATTTTATGTGTGAAACTAATGCCCTCATTTTGCAATGGACAATGCCTAATGGACGATGTCTTGCTAATAGATACAAAGAATCCTTGCTGAAGAATCGTACTGAATACGAACAGTGTGTGTATCTGCTGAAATGTACTCTGACGCTAGGTATGGAAATGGGATGTCCCTGCTGGAGGAATTCTGGTTGTGCCAAGGCCCTCGATCAGAATTGTTCTTTGGATATCATTCAATATCCTTCAAATGGAATTATAGGCCCTTTTGGATTCTTTCACTTCAATCATAATCAGGACTGGTCGAATCGCGTACCACGCGATATAGTGATTAATGGAACAATCAATTGTCGAGGTGTCTTCATCTCGATCAATGAAACCATTCGGTTCCATTCTTGGTGGCATATTCGCGAATACATTAAGTTCAGCTTTTGTGAACGGAGTGCAAATCAATATCTTGTTGAAAACATCAACCCTCTTGAACAATGTTATCGAAAAAATGATTCTCTTGATGTTTGCAATGAATCGAGAACATGTCTATCGACTTCTCGTCTCAAAGATGGATTTCCATATTGTATAAATACAATGGATGAAACTGCTGATGTTGACGTCGAGAAGAGTTGCGGGCAAGTGAAATCTCATCGTTTTCGCTGTTCAATGAATCAATCAACATGTTTAAGTGTCATGGCATTAGGAAATGGACAGAATGATTGTAAAAATAAATTTGATGAAATATGGTTCGGCATAGGGCGAATGTTGTCCAGAATGAATTGTAATGAACGACGAACAGATGAATGTTCTCTTCTTCGTCGATACATCGAACAATCGTGGTCATCAGTGAACAAGAATGAGATCCGTTCCCAACTGGGAACTCCTTTTCACTGGTATTGTAATTCATTTTTGGATTCAGATTCAGGAGAAGATGAAAATATCGATCTATGTCGACAATGGTGGGTCTGTCTCGATGATCAAAAAAGATGTCGAACAGGACAGTGCATTGATCCATATTGGTTGCTCGACTCTGAATGGGATTGTGCGGATGGATCTGACGTAGAAGAATTATTTTATCAAAGAATCGAAACCTTGGAACAACTAAATCCAAGTTTTGCTTCTATCAATGAATCTCAATCTCGGTTTGGTATTTGTAATAGGACACATCCATTCGCTTGCCTTTCCCACGACACATCATTGAATCAATACAAATGTCTCGAGTTTACTCCACTTGGTGATAAGGAGATTGATTGTTTAGGAGCCATTGATGAACCTCACACGCTCCAACATTGTGATGGAACATCAATGCTCGGACTCAACTTCAAATGTTCATCGGATAATATGTGTATTCCATACTCAAGTCAATACTCAGGGCATTGTGAGTTGGGTCATCGATGTCCAAACAAAGCAGATGATGAGCAATGGTGTTTTGATCGAAACAATTCAACCAGTTGTGATGGATTCCATAATTTTGTTTGTTTTGATGGAAGTTGCGTTTCGGTGTATCGATGTGATGGAAAATGGCAGTGTCCATTTGGTGAAGATGAATATATGTGTGATTATAGAAATACCGTTTCATCGTTCTATTCTTATCGTCGACTAAAAGAATTAGCTGTTAAAGACCAAATTCATTCACTTCAATTGTTCCATTTTCCAAGTGATGCAAATATCACACAGACCAGTGAAAATTCGGCCATGACCACAGAACCTGTCGACATGTCTCTCTACAACACAACATCATCATTATTAATCTCAGCCTATCGATGTAATCGTGGCCTTGGAATTTTATCAACAAATCATTCGATCGTTTGTTTCTTCCCACCACAATATTATGGAAATTATTGTCAATATCACAGTGATCGATTTTTACTTCTACTTCATCTTAATCTTTCTCAATCAATTTATTCTGTTCAAAATCATACTGAGATTCTTCTCAAAGTTCTTCTTTTGTTCTTCTTTGAAAATCAAGTATTGATGACCAATCAATTTCAGGTTCAACCAGCATTAGAAATGAACAAGATCTACAAAAAAACTTTTCATTTTGTCTATTCTCATTCATTAAGATTTCGTCAAGAACGAATGAAACGATATTTCAATCGTTCAAATATTCTTCATTCTCATCCTTATTCGATTCGTATTGAAATGTATGAAACACAACGAGACAAACAAGTGTCGTTGATCGCAGGTTGGCAATATTCAATTGACTTCGATTATTTACCTGTTTTTCTTTTAGCCAAAGTTCTTCGATTAACCAAACCGAATCCTTGTTTGACTAATCCATGTAATAAAAATCAACAATGTCAACAATTAATCAATGACCAATCCAAATATCTTTGTCTTTGCAAAAGTAACTTTACTGGAGAAGGCTGTTCCATTGAAGATTCACGTTGTAAGAATGGTTTTTGTGCAGCACAAGCCTTGTGTAAACCAGATTATCAAAGTTTACTTCGAGGCAATCAGTCACCTTACTGTATTTGCCCATACAATCGATATGGTCCTCAATGTGACATCAACATTGATGATGTTTGCCAATCGCATTTATGTTTGAATGGTGGGACTTGTCTCTCCGGACTAACACCTGATCAAGTGATTTGTTTGTGTCAAAACGACTTCTTTGGGTCTCATTGCCAGTACAAAAAGGCCACTATTCGTTTATTTCTTCATGATCATCCTGTGGCATATTCGGCTGTAGTTCTACAATATTTTATTATCGATTACAGATCTCTCAGTCTCATTCCTGCTCATCAACAAGTCAACAGTACTCTTTCTTCATTCATTAGATATGGACATGAAGGAGAAGTACTTCCCGAAGTTGTTTTAGCTAAACTCTATTCTTCGTATCAAGAAACTCGACCGAATTTCTATTTACTTTCATTGCACATTAACATAGTATCAGTTGATGGGACAACATCGATGACAGAACAAAATCGATGTCCAAGTATTTCTCAACTATCAATGATAAATCTTTCTCCAATTTATTATCATCAGATATGCATCAAGAATGTGGATCTACTTTGTTTTCATGATGATTCATATTTCTGTATCTGCAACCCAAATCACACACGTGTCGAATGTTTTCTGTATGACAATAAACTCGATCGATGTTTATTTTGTCTTGCAGGTGGACTTTGTTTGAAAGGAAGTCATACTCGTTCAAATGACTTTGTTTGTTTATGTCCACCGTGTTTTTCAGGTCGTAATTGTCAATTCAATTCGAAATTATTAACTGTTACTCTTGATCAACTATTTTATCCTGATTTAACTTCCAGTCGCAAACAGACAACAATGAATTTGATCATTATTGGTTCTCTTCTGGGATTCTTCCTCGGTTTACCAAACAATCTTTTCTCATTTGCCACACTTCAACGACAATCATGTCGTCAAACAGGCATCGGTTACTATTTACTCTACATTAGTTTGATCAATCAAATCAATCTTGGATTTCTCAGTGCACGTCTCATTCATTTGTCTGTCATTATTTCTAATCCTCAATCTTTCTCTATGATCAATCATGTTCTTTGTAAATTCTTCAACTATTTTCTCGTTTGTCTCACTCGAATGGCTTATTGGTTTCCTTCATTTGTTGCCCTTGAACGTGCTTATACCGCAGTATTTTTAAATGGTCAATGGTTTAAAAAGCCGAAAATTGCTCGTCGTCTGATGGTGTTGACCTTGTTTGTCATTTTGTTTTCTACTTCTTACGAACTTGTATTCGTCAAATTGTTCACAAGTAGTATCGATAATGATAACAGTGCGATGTGCGTGATAGACTTTCCAATTTCTCATCAAGCTATGTGGATATTAATCCATCAGATAATCTCGATCATTCATATCATCTTGCCATTGCTAATCAATATTTGTTCAACAATGGCAATCATCTATATAGTTATCAAAAAAAAAATGAACATTCATAGAACTAATAAATGTAAGTTGTGTTCATATTGATCGTCATTTTCTTTTTGAATTTTCTTTTCATCTGTCTCAGATCGAACAACAAAACGTGCAACACAACCAACAATGGTTATCAACTCAGTAACAGGTAATTAATCGGAATACTGTGAACATGATTGGATCTCACAGCATTTTATAATTCTTTGAAAGGAAGAGACTCATAATGGAAGTAGAAAATCTAGGGATGCAACGGTGACGATCAGAACTCGCTTCACCGTCACCGTTTCATCGCTCTGGAACGGTGAACAATCATACCGATCAGACCGGTGAACCGGGGCTCGGTGGACCGATCAGACCGGTGAACAGGGGCTCGGTGGACCGATCAAACCGGTGAACCGGGGCCCGGTGGACCGATCAGACCGGTGAACCGATCAGACCGGTGAACCGGGGCCCGGGGGACCGATCAAACCGGTGAAACGGGGCCCGGTGAAACGGGGCCCGGTGGACCGGTCAAACCGGTGAACCGGGGCCCGGTGGAACGATCAAACCGGTGAACCAGGCCCCAATTTAAGTGCATATTGGGCGTACTCTTAGGTCCTCATATACTATATATTAGGGGTACCCTTGGGTAGGGGTGGGAAGTTCTCGTTCCATTCCCGGGTAACGGAAAATGCTCTCCTTCCTGTTTTTCTTATGAGAATGATTTTTGAAAAAAGTTTTTTTACAAAATTTTTTTTAATGCAGAAGTAGACTTTTTGAGAAAAAATAATATTTTTCGAAAACGCCGCAAAATTTTGTTGTAAAAAATTTTGTTTACCAAAAAAATTTGTTTACCAAAAAAATTTGTTTACCAAA
>CAJNOP010003618.1:0-12520 GCA_905250075.1 Rotaria sp. Silwood1 | reverse complement strand
GGTCAATCGTCTTTCACATTTTAATCTTATAGGGACAGTGCCCACGCGCAATTTCAAGTTAGCGATTCTATGTTCCAATTTGGTAGTAGTGGCAGATTCTTCATTGAGAACCCATTCAATACGTACTTCTTCTGCTCGAACTTGTTCTCCACGGTGTCGAACTGTTTCAATCATTTGAGTATCGTCCTGATATGAACAAAACACAATAGTATCAGATGGAACATATGAATGAATCGAACAAAGTCACACCTGTCGAAGATTTCTTTCTAGTTTTGCGATTTGTCTTTGTTGATTTTGGATAGTTTGCGAATATTCGTCGACCAAACACCTCTTTTTTTCCATCTCACTCGCGGATTCTTTGCAATGAATCTAAATTAGGCGATTTGCTCTGGCATTCGCGTATATTTCGCATTGAATATCTACCTGGAGATTCAGCTGGATTTTGCACGGTTCAGCAATGTTATTGGTCCCACTCACAGAACTTTTCTGAAAATAAAAAAAAAATTGAAATTGATCGACTGAAATTTCCTTGACAGAACGTGCTTAATTGAGTTTGAATACTTTTCTCTTCCGATGTCTGTTCAAATCTTTTGGTCTAATATGAAGAGAGACACAACTAGTGACCATCGTCAAGAAAATTGTTAGTTTTCTTTAACAGATGCACAAACTAACCACTTTGGACAAAATCAGAAGGCTACAATGGGTAAATTCTTAAAATAGTCACAGAAATCATCCGCCGAACGGAAGCTCAAAAGCGACATACAACATGGCAACAAAACTATAGTGAATCAGGCAAAACTTTTGCCAATCATATTCGTTCATTGCTTCTATCAAATTCGTTCATCCTGTCGAGTTGACTTAAAACGAGAATGTCTCAACCTGTGAGGAAAAGTTATAAAATCATTTGGATATTAGTGTGAAAATCTACTAATCAAACTCGGACTTCTCTCACAAGATGTCTGAATGAAATTTCATAGAATTAAAGATTTCTTGAGCAATGACAAGTCGATGAAAGCACAGCATAGAGAGTATTCCAGTTTTCAAGTCCCACTTTCTTTCCAGTATTTCTTGGGAATGGTTCAATCAAAATTTCTGAAACATACAGTGCGGATAGATCTAGAACGATAGAGTAAAAGTGTTGCTAGACTCGACTTTGGACAATTCTTCCTTCTATGATATATATACGGACCACAAAAACTAGAAATGAAACCATTTTTTGCTGCCGTTTTTTCTAGGTACTATATCCGATTGAATTGTACATTTTTTTTATCAATAACTATACACGTATAAAGTCAAAGTACGAGACAGACTCTAAAGAGCCTGGTTTGTAACCAGGGCAATTTTATAATATCTACTAAAAATCAGTAGAACAATATTGTTTGGCAAAAAAGTGTCATAAACCCTACATATGATTGGTTTTCCTAAAGATACGTCATCATATTTTCTCCAAAACTTGATTGAACTAATTTAAAACTAAAGTTAAGAAGAGAAATCAAGCGATCAATACTCAATGCGTAGAAGTCAACTAAAGCTTCTGCTCTGAAAAACCGTTTTTTCCAACTGCTTTCATGAAAATTGATGATATAAAACAAGATCCTTTACGCATTTCATAGCCCTTGAAAAGCTTTATCAGCTCGTATCAAGTGAACAAAGGATAAAATAATCTTTGAGACTTTCATCAATGTTCTCTTCTCTAAGAGTTTTGACAACTCAGCTATTTATATCGGTAGTTTTCGCAACTTCTGGAAAGAGTCGTATAACGAATCCAAGATAACATCTTTTCAGTTCTGATTTATTGGTTTTGATAACAAAATACTTCTTTGCCAGATTCAATGATGAAAGTTCACCTTAAAAGAGAACGACTAAACGAAAAATTCTAACACTTCCATCTCAAACAGAGCTCAATTAGTACAGGAAAACTCATCCTAGAATAAAAAAGATTTGATTCTTTCCTCAGAAAGATGTAGGTGGCACAGATGGACAAAATGACTAAGGTTATGTCCTCTACTTCTATCATACGACGTTGGTCGATGGAATTAAAAAAGTCTCCACAAGCACTTCAGACAATCGGAAGCTGCTATTTTCATTTAGCTTCTTTTTCTCGGTGTTGACTATTGAAGAAATAATCAACTCCAATAGGAAAAGTACTGTAAAAATGTTTGTTGTCTGCAGGGGACTGAATTTATAAAATCTCCTAAAATTCAACGAAGCAATATTTTGAAATATATAACAAGGAGATTGGTCCCAATTGTTTCAAATATTTGAGAGAAAAATTTCAGCTTGATAGGTCGACGCCATCTGGTAGAAATGGGAGACATCAGTGAAATATTTTTGTTCCAAAATTTTTTGGTCTTGAAGTATTTGAATGATTTACTTTTGAATCAGTGCGTTCTACATGTAATCGACTACGCTGAATCCCAAAAACTCGCTTTTAAATCGAAATCGACAAGTGTTTTAAGATGGTTTTCAAGATCATTATCAAATTTCGATGACTTCGCATCCTTTATATACCAGTTCACCATGCTTCACGTGAAGTCGTCAAAGCTTCATCACTATTTGAACCCATGTTGATTACCAGTCTTGAAAATATGCATCGGATTCAATGTCGTCGATTAGATATAGAACAGACTGTTTGAAAGACAATAAAGAGAATACTCTAAAATGTTGAGCGGTGCACTTTTTCTTCTAGGAATTTACAATTCGGTTTATTTTCTCACTTCGAGAAAGAATATTCTAATCTCAAAATGTGCTTAGTAGATAGAGGGTACTTCATACTATTTTATTAGCAAAGAAACGCCGGTTTTGGTCATTGTACAGAAAATTTAGGAATCTTAGATTTTTCAATATACCCTCTTGTTTGAACGAAGTTTAAACTGTATGACGAAATAGAGCTCGCTTGAAAGTACGCCGAAGCACTTTCACTTCCGTTTCATTTTCATTAGAGTTGGTTTAAATAGTCTAAAGTTTGAAAATCAAAATAGTTTAGAGAATTCATATGTTTCTATGTATTTCATGTTTCTCATTTAATTTTTCTTCTTAGCTTTCACTAGAAATCAGTTTGATCAAATTTTACAGTGTTTTATGACGCACCCTTTGCAAAAACAATAAGGTTCACGGGTTAAAAATTAAAATGACCAACAACTTGTCGTTCTTCGACTCAGTAATCAATATGAGCTGAGTGCGAAAAAAGCAGCACTATTTTGTGATTGTTTTTTTTCTCAATCTTTTAAATGCGTACATTCAATCTTCCTTAATCCTACACCTTTGTTTCTTTGACTTTCGATGAACAAACACGAAAAGAAGATGTACTTCAATAGGAGATCGAGCTAGCTCTTGGTTAGTAGTTAGAGGGTTATTTCGTAGGATGCAAACTACAGTAGAAAGGAGACACTGATTTTAGTCTCTGCCCAAAAGTGACTGAGATGACAGCAACGTTTAGATTCTACTCTCTCCCTTGCAAGCACGTATGCACATATGTTTCTCTCCGTTTCTGTTCTCCGTCGATATTGAAATCAGTTAATTAATCGGAGTCAAACAATATGAAAAATTAGTATGCAACGAGGGTAGGTAAGCAACGCAGGAAGTCTCAGGTTCTGTTGAACAACTACGATTGACTACATCCAAATTCTACAGAGCGGCCAGTATATCGTCTTTTTTCGAACTTTTCGCTAAAGTATCTCAAAAATATTCCTATATTCTCTCCGATACAACAGTGCAAAATGTAAACGAATGTAGATAGTGCAGTACCTACGAAATCATTAGAGTGGTTCTTCAGACAACTACGTAAACAGGATGTATCAGCCCCTTACTCATTCCATAACAATTTTGTATTGTACATGTGACTGAACTCTGCGGCTAGATACCTTGTGCTGATATATAGTCAGTAGCTCTGATAATTTTCATATAGTGCCATTAAACAAACGATGGCAGCGCTGTTACATGAACTTTCCTATCGAAAAAATATTGGTTTTTGCTTGGATATTACCCACAATTCTTTTTTTTATCAATGTCAAGCTTCTGGAAGCAATTATGATCTATTTTACATACAAATCGATAGCTCTTATTGTGCTCTACAAGGCATAACAAAGCAGCACTCGTAAAAATGTCTGACTGCAAAGTTTCATCTTTGTTTATATTAAAATCTGTTTTTGACCTAACGAAAAACAAATATTTAAAGTTTGTCTAAAGATTATTCGGGCATCAGTTTTTCGACGAATAGTTAGTACCAAATATGGCAGAAGCTAGTCTGATTTAAGTCTTTCTCTCCAAACACACTTCTATTTTTTAGTTTCTCTTAACTGTAAGCTTAGATCGAAGTACACCGCACAGAAACTATCATATGTGGTGCGATGACATATCAAATAGTAGGCTACGACTAAACTTTATTGCAAAATGTCACTTCGTCGTCAACGTACGATCCATCTATGTGCTATTGATTAGTGGTAGCTTTTGGATAATTTACATTGTCAAAACGTTTTCAATGCGGTCCATTAACAGACACAGTGTAATGCCTCGTGTTTAACTAATATACAGTCTGTTTACGATGTGTTTTCGAACCGCAAGCGCTACCGTTCTGATCGACTTGGGTAGTTTAGATAATAGTTTCTTTTCCTTTATTATCTAAACTACATTTATAATGACCGTCCTTAACGTCACAAACTACGATTGACTGTATGCCATACTGATATCAATCGTTTGTTTTCTAGTTTCTCTGATCGCCGAATGTGCTTACTATCCGCTCTTGATCCTGACAAATTGCATTCAACTCTTGGCGCCCACGATTTACTTCGGTGTAAACCTTCAATAAAAAAAGCAAAATCATCAAACTACATAATTCATGAGCACACTTCCATTCCACATACCGCTTGCAGTTCATTGAAATCTCTCTTCAATCTCTCGTATTCTACTTGTTGTTGGGTTCGATTAGCATTATATTCGTTTAAACGCTGCATTAATCGAGCATTTTCATTACGAAGTTCATTAGATATTTGCTCAATATGATCGATCTAGAATGTCATCAGCGGTAGCAATGATCGTCAATAAAGACTAATGAAAACCTACTTCAACTAATCTCGACTCGATCGATGAATAGCGCTTTGCAGATTCCTACAAAATAGAAGAAAAACGTAGAATAATACTCTCAAGAAACAAGAAGATCTCTACCCACCTGTAATTCCTGATCCTTTCTGTTGATATCCATCGAGTAGGAATCTTCCAACCTAAAATATTTTTCCTCCGCTACTTGCAGAGATTTGCGCAATCGCAAAATGTCTTCGTTGGCCTCTCGAACAGAAGCTTCCAGTCGTTCAATATCGGCCTGGTGAGCACTCTAAGAGAGAAAATCGTGGGTATCTTACATCTGAAGGCAAAGGCAGTATTAAAAACGGCATTTTAAGTGATGCAAAAGCGAATGAGCAAGCCACTGTTATCTTGAAAAAAATTGCTAGTACAAGATTTAACTCGCCCTGTCTCATCATTCAAAAGAACTGTTCAAGGCGTCTGTCTGTATAGAAGTCGGTAGATTGCAATAGTTTTTTTTTAAAGGACTTGCAACTCTGATTTTTTTTCTATTTATATTCATGAATTTTCACCTTTAATCTCAGGTCAAATTACGCCAAAATATGCAGTTCAACTCATCCTATTGTCACTATAACATTATCGAATCACTAAAAATCTGATTGAGAAGAAGAAAACGAAGAAGCAATTAATCCATTGAGTCTCAAATTATTTTTTTCTGGGTTGATTCGACTAGGCTATCAGATTAGCTCATTTTATATACAGAAATACACCACAAAGAAAACATCAATTGCTGTAATGGTCTCGGTAGAAGTGATAGTTGTACGTCCTCTCATTTCCTTTGGATAAAAAATTATGTTTTGAATAAATTTTTGGTTGCCATTCAGTTCAAATTCTTTTTCATCTATATCAAGATAACTTCCACTCTAGTAGTAAAAATCATTTTATTTATAAATCAATGTGCCACTTGGATTGTTGTGTTAGTCAGAGTCTATTCACTATGTATTGCCTTTACAGATGGTTTGAGAGGATTCTAAGATAGCCTTTATTGCTTCATTCAAAAAGGTGAAGCATTCATCTTCATGAACTATGTTGTTTAGAACAATCACAAAAAAGGTGTAGCATTTTTGCTACTATCAGTCTGAAAGGGTCAAAATATGATCACTGAGCGATTCGAGCACCATGTTGATATAAGATGTACTGAGATAATAAAATTTCCTTTTCGACCTTAATGAATTCAATACGAGCAGGGGTCCCAAACATCGTTCTTTCGAGTGTTGAAAACTCTCAGTCTATATCTTATACTAAATTAATGTTTTCCTAACTAAAGACAATCTGTTCCTCTTGTTTTGAAGCGAAAATTCTTATGAATTGATATATATTAAAAAAGCTTATTAGCGCAGCCCCTTTTGGGGCTGAAATGTGGAACTCACGTATATTCTTCAGCCTCATTATACTAATATGCAATATAAATCTTATAAAATCACGAAGCTTTTAATTTTCTGACAGATGCCCTTATTTTTCGTCTTCTTTGTTGCTATTCGTTCAGTATTTTTCGTTTTAACACTACTTTTTTTCTTTAATTTTACATTTTTATTACAAGAAGCATTGAATTATATGCCGAATGAAGCTGTTATATATATATATGTATATGTATATCCAGTATTTAAAACCTGGTCGCTAAGGTCTGTAATGGGGGCCTGTCTGTAAGGGAAGGGGGGAGGGGGAGGAGCCGCGAAACCTTGAACGTAAAACTTACACTCACTATTTTCTTCGAAAATATACGTGAGTTCCACAAAACACAGAAAATTCTTTTTGTTATACTTACACTAGTCTTAATAGTGATTTGCTGCAACTCAGACTCGACGTTGAACAATCTGGCTGCCAGCTACCGATGAGAGGAAATG
The DNA here is from genome assembly GCA_905250075.1 of Rotaria sp. Silwood1. Classification (NCBI taxonomy): domain Eukaryota; kingdom Metazoa; phylum Rotifera; class Eurotatoria; order Philodinida; family Philodinidae; genus Rotaria; species Rotaria sp. Silwood1. The sequence goes on along the minus strand of CAJNOP010003618.1, from coordinate 5,597 downwards.
CGTAAATTGATGTTTGCTATTCAGAATTGCATCAAAGTTGACTTACTTGTTCACGTTCGCGTTCCGAATAAGCGAGATCGGCCAACGCACGTTCATATTTTTGCCGAATCTTCTACAATAATTGAACGAGAACTTTACAACGAGCAGCAAACCGGTTCCAATAATCGTACCTGAGTTTCAGCGGTCAATTGTTCCCTTTCAACGTCGCTCTACAAATAGAAGAAACATCTCATGAGTAGAACTGTAACAGTTTCATGTCAGTTCCTCGAACTGAAACTGGTTTCAATAGTGAGGGTACAGCGTCCTCCGTTTTGGCATACCAGGTTCTAGAAGAGGGTGCAACCGATCGGGCTGAAACTTTTACGATAGATAGAGTATAAAAAAGCATAAAATCCATATTCGAGTAAATATTTTTAAAGAGTTTTTTGAAGAGTTTGCTGGGTGGTCTCCATTGTCATTCCATCTTGTTTCGATTTTACCCTCTCCGCTTCTCAGTCCTTTTCTTTTAATTTAACAAAATATGCCAAGCTCGAGCTGCAAACGTAGTTGTTCATTTTCAAAATCTTATAACTCTAGATTGAATCATCTGCAACGTAACAGGCCAATTTTACCACTGAAGAATGCGTCCAAGAAACTGTTATGCGATTTCTAGCCTGATTGGACATAGTGAGACAGGGAGGCGCGCAGAGTGTCAATGTAACGGATTGAAAACGGAAACCTATAACCTCAGCGTAATCTTAGAATACCTTGTGCTAGTTCCAAGAACCGAAAGGTTTTCTCAGACATTCTATGCGCATCGTTGAAAATCTTTAGGTTGTAGATTTTTTTTTTATTGCAAACCTGTTTTTTGAGTTTTTGGGAATCGGTTACGGTACAAACGCTTTCCAGAAATCAAGGATGGTTTCCAAACATGATTTGGAAATCCTTTAGGGTTTTGTTAATCGTCCTAACACCTCAAGTGTTTCGAAAAAAGTCTTGGAAACAGAAGTTATACTCAAGTATGATTTTTTTCTCATGTTTCCATCGCATAACTTTCGGGTTTAGGATTTGCTCGACAAGCAGAACGTATAGTGATGAAAAAAGTTTAAGAATAAATAAAATACGATCGTGTTTATCGTACTTTTCTTTAACATGAGAAGTATTGAATGTGGCAGACACAAGATGCTAATCATCTTGAAAAAATCGTCACTTTCAAATGCCCTGATAATCGAAGTCCGAAAATCTATAGAATTACCTATATGTTTTTATCTAAGAAATTTCGTTTTCATTAATCTTATGATAGAAAAATAATGTCAAAGTATATGGTTGGAAGGAGCAGAAAAAGCTACGGAAAAGAAGTATTTTAAGTGTTGATCAAAGTTCTTTACCATGGAGTACATTATGATTGTTATTGAGCTTGATACAGACCAAAATCTTCTACTAAATCATGTGTTTTGAGACTATCCAACACGTGTATTCAAAGCAAGTTTAATGGAATTTCTCTATATTTGTGAGCAATGTATCGAATTCTATGCTTAAATTTACTGGTATTGTTGAAAATCATTGGTAAACAAATTGAGTCAACAGTCAAAATACTTCATTTCCGTAACAATTTGTGCTCTTTTCAATCATATGCTTTCATATCATTTTTCGATTATAAGATTAAAAAAAAACGAAATTTCTCAGATCAAAACCATATAAGTAGTCCTATAGATTTTCGTCAGAGGATGTCTCTGGAAAGAGAATAGTTACTTCTCATGTTAAAGAAAACCATGATAAACACGATTGTACTTTATTTGTTCTTAAACTTTTTTCTGCTGCAAAAAAATAAAACCTTTTTCGTAAGATACAGAGCAGAGCCTATGGAGTCTTCCTATATGCACTGATTGACTATGGATTTTGCCTAGCTGTCCCAACTGTTAGCACGTCTTTAGTTCTTGTCTTCGAACAATATCATAAGAAACAATTTTATTCTTAAACTTTTTTTCACTTCTGTAGACCTTACTTATTTTATGGGAAATTGTTTTTATAAAACATGAGAACTAATAGAATTTCAAAAAAAAGACGTCTTTTTTTATGGAAATCGAAAACCTACGTCTAATTAGCTGATCATTCAAAAGAATGCCATATTTCTTCCTCTTCATGCATTCATGTCTCTTTCAATAGCCAAACATTATTATTATTAAAAACAAATTGCAGTAAAGTTCGGTGAAACTTGTTGGACCTTTAAATTTTGCTTTAACAAATGTATGCAGAAGATCGATAAGCAAGAATATATAGTACTGACGAGAGAGTCTCCATTGGTAGAAAAATGGGATAGACATGTTGTTATTATGTCAGAGAAAAACTTCTATCGACATTTGTTTATACAAACAGCTATAAATCGATCTACAGTTTTGCTTTCTTGTCCTGCCTTCATGTACTTACTTTTCTGATATACAGATTTAGCACATGCATTTCTATTCTTCTTGGATAGAAGAATTTAGGTGTTTCTCACAAAGCACCTCTGTTGCCCTAGTTGAAAAGTTTCTTTCTTTTGTGAATGTAGAGAAAAACTTGGTTTTTGCATTCAGAGCTCTTTTAAACTTCGTTTTGCTTAGAAATGATCTTTTATCAAACCAAAAATGGATATAAAATGCTTTGGATAATTTCTATTAACACATGACATCAATTTCTTCACACTCCAACATTTAGTTCCTCAATCGACTAACACACAATATTCGTAAACATACATGAGAATAGAAAGTAAACCAACTATAGAGTTCAGGATATCAGTTCACAAAAATAATCTAGATTTTTAGAGTTCAACACTCAAAAACTTCGAATATGTAGGAGAAAGTGATGTGAACACTCACAAAAATTGTATAACATAAAGATTCCGTTGATTCTAACATTTCAGCTTCAAGAGACTAGCGGAATTGAATGCATCACTATTACAAAAGCTTCCTGGCTAAAAAAAGGTACAAAGATTTGACAGCTCTTCGATTAGAACTTTCAAATTTCGCAAATTATGCAGATAAAAACGCTAGCTTTAACAAGCATAACAATTTTCATTCAAGACACTGAAAGACTTCAAATAAAATGAGTACGTTCTCCCAGAAAAGTGATTTTGGTCCGTGTACATGCAAATCAGATGAATTTTTCAGAATATGTTGCGACCGTAGTGAAGAAATTATGGTTAAATTTTCTGACGAACACCATTACTTTTATGGATGAGATATTCGCCAAACCAGCGTCAGACATAGCTCATCTGATAACTTGAATTTTTCTGTAGTCTTCAAGTCTAAATATTCAATTCATTGTTGTTTGAAAGGGCATAGAAGGATCCAAAGCATGATAGACTCTTTCTATTCTTACTTCTCCATCAGATAAAAGCGATCAAAAGTTCCTTAACTCATAAACTCAAAAAGAAGCCTTGGGAGAACCGTAGATCTTACTCGATTTTTAAAATTTTTTTAAGTTAAGTAGCTTTTAATCACTTTTGTCTGGTTGAGAACTAAGAATAGAAAGAGTCTATCATCCCTCGGATCCTTCCATGCCCTTTCAAACAAAACGGAATTCAATATTTAGAGTCGAGGACTAGAGAGAATTTCGAGTTCTCAAATGTGCTATTTCTGACGTTTGATTGGTGAATATCTCACTCACAAAAGTAACAGTGTTGGTCAGAAAATTTAAGCATAATCTCTGCACTACAATCTCAACATATCTTGAAAAACTCATACGATTTGCATGTGCATGTACTAAAACCACTTAGTAGGGAAAGAGACAGTGATCTTCAGGGTTCCATTACTCTTTAGTTCCATAGTAAATAGCTCTCTGAAACTTTGCACTTTTTCAATCGATTTTTACAGTTCCGCTAAATTTTTGAGAGCCCCAAAACCCTTTTCTGGACACCTATAAAGGATTTCATATAGTAACAAACCTTTTTTATCTCGAACATGAGTTTTATCATTTTCGATACCCTATTTATTGTCATAATTTCAGCCCGATCGGTTGTATCTCTATGAAGATGAGACATGGTCACCATGATAGAGGGGTATCCTCTCATTTGCGAACATACAGTCGAAAATTCAAAGTTTATTAAATTAAATTATATTTCATTTTTTCAATTAATTTGAATTTTTCACATTAAAAGCTACTGAAAGTGTCAAATTTTCAATTTTTAGTTCGTTAAAACTCATTTCTTCGAAAAAAACTCCGAAAATTAAAATCGTTACTTTTATTATTTAATATATTTTACTAAAACGAATTTTAACAGCTATTTTGTTTGAAGAATTGAAATTTGTAGAGTTCGCTCTTGTTTTCTATGTTATTTCTATACTTTTTTTGGGAAGATGTAGAGCTCGCTAGTGCTTTCAATACAAGTTCTATCTATAAATTTGGGAAGATGTAGAGTTCGCCACTGTTTTCAATACAATTTCTATCTATAAATTTAGGAAGATGTAGAGTTCGCTAGTGCTTTCAATACAACTTCTATCTATAAATTTAGGAAGATGTAGAGTTCGCCACTGTTTTCTATGTGATTTCTATATTTTAGTTTAGGAAGATGTAGAGTTCGCTCTTGTTATCTATGTTATTTCTATATTCTGGTTTAGGAAGATGTAGGGTTCGTTTGATATATGACTGCAGGGTTTCGATATATTCAGCACTTATTAGTAGAGTGTGCTAAACTACGTAGTGCTCTTCTTCTTTTTCTAAATTGAGTCTCATATTTAGAGTTCATTGGATCGAATTACCGATATGAACGTCATAAGCCTGTTTTTGTATGGGAACTCTATGTAGTTTCCATACTAACATAAGATAAACAGTCCACTGAAAAGAAACTAATTGGAACCCAAATATATAATTATTCAACAACAGAACTGTGGAAACAATGCAAACGGGACAATATTTAGGTGTTGGTATTAGAGTTCTCTTCAAACAAGCGTCCATCGAGGTCACACTTTAAATGGATATTGAACCATGCGTGTGAAACATGAGAGAAACAATTCAAAGCTCCCTTTGATCTTCATCTAAACTTTCTTTTTTTTTCGCCCCTTGCTCGAGCTATATTAGAGTTCGTTTTTCAATATGAGAATTAAGCATATCACCTTCCAAAAGGTGTTCCTGATTAAGATTAAGATACATAGTACTTAAACTAAATCTATGATCTGGCTACGTTCCAAAAACGTTTTTATGAAAACTCTTTCGCGATCAACCTATTTCAGTGACCTCGTTTAAAATGCGAAAAGATTTCATTGGCGTTTTTTTAAAACAATTTCTTCGATAGTATACCTCACTTATAAAATCTTCTTTTTGGTGAAGCAGCAAAATTCATAATTACTTCAGAGCTGATAAAACCTTTTGAATCAAATACCTTGAAATGTAAAACAAATTTTCTTTCGCTGCCATGTTCTTACACTGGTCTTCCAAAATGAGAAGTGACACTCTCAGACCGCATTCGCTTACCTTCAAACAGACTACACGCGACACTTCTAAATCTTTTTTACATTCAGTTAGATTTATGCTGGATTTTCTAGCGAACTCTACATCTTCCAAAATCTACAGATAGAAATTGTATTGAAAACAGTGGCGAACTCTACATCTTCCTAAATTTATAGATAGAAATTGTATTGAAA
>CAJNOP010003617.1:1266-12529 GCA_905250075.1 Rotaria sp. Silwood1 | reverse complement strand
ATAAAAGCAAAACGTTCCATACCGTCTAAATTCTCAAAGACATGTTTGTCTTTGAATTCATCCAAATCTTCTTTGATAATATCTTCTAAATATGCCTTTAACTTTTCACGAAAATCAGCATTTTGAATCTTCTCTTTCATATCAACTGGTTTCATTTCATGGTCAAGCCAAATAAGAAGATGCAAATGAAGCGAACCTCGTCCTTGACTTTCAATAGTACCAAAATAAGCTTTTATTGGTCCAAGAACACCACCACTAATCATAGTATTTAAGATATTTGAAATTAATAAATGAAAAAATTTTGCGGTAGCAACAGGATGAGAAGCTATAATTTCGGCTCTTTTGTAAGTAGTCATCAGTTGCGCTAATTGAATATTATCTAAATCCAACTTGACTCCCGCAAAATATAATGCCACGGGACTGTGAATATCAGCTGGATTTAAAGTTAAAAAAATGCTTGGTAACCCTTGATTATAGATTAATGCATGAATACGTGTACGTAATGCCGTACGTGAATATGCTGAACCCATAACTCGACCACCGATGGTTTTAATATGATGCAATAATTTATTTAATGCACTGTTGGATTCCGAACTGTATGTTTTTTTTGGAAATGTTATCGAGCGCCATTTCAATATCTTTACTTTTCAAGGATTGAATTTCATCAGCAGATGCTCGAAAGTAAGGTTTTGTTGCGATCAGCTGAGCATGAAAACAAGCATCACGTCGTTGTAATAGATTGAAGACGACAAATATAAAACTGTGGTTCGTTTCAAAATGTCGATCATTGTACGATAACAGATAACGTATGTGTTCTCGTAAATTTACTTTAACTGGACGCGATTGATCTTCAGGTGCTCCACGTCCATAACAGAATAAGGTTGGATACAGACCTACGAGTAGTTTTGGATTAAAATATTCGTTAACAGGCTTCGAAGAATGAGGAATCAAATAAACATTTTCGGTGTGCCTCTGTTCCGTCATTTTTAATTTTGTGCAAAAGATAATTAGTAATTTCATCTGAAGACACTGATGAGCCGTTGACATCGAGAACACCACTAAAAAAGAAAAGATTTGTGAAAAACTAATTTATTAGCTACTCTCACCCGTTAGTAATAGGAATACTATCTGTACTAGTACGTTCTATTGGGTCAGATAATGGATCAGGAATATATCCAATTCTTTCAGATTGAATTTCTTCATCGCCTATCTTCTGTTCCATCGTTGACATAATACATTCTGGTACATCGTCTTCAGGTAATTGAGCAATATTCTTCAGATTTATATCAACATTTTGATAAAGTACGTTGTGTTTCTTCAGCCAATATAATGCTTCGATAATTTTCTTCTTGCGTACTGTAAGCACTTTTTTAAGTTGAATGCGTTCAGGAGGATGAGCTCCGACGAAAATTACTTTAAGTGTATCACACAGCTCGTTAAGTGTAAGTGGTAAACTATTAACAATATTTGGTACATTTTGAAGAAAAGTAATACAGTTGCCTTTCAATGCTGTCTGGGCAGTTGTAGTTGAATGGAAAGGCGAATGAAGTTTTATTATACAGCTGTTGTGACGATAGAGTGATATCAATTTTTCTTCTGGAATTGTCAATCCTTGTAATTCAGATGGTACGTCACCTAACCACATATTGTTGGCAGCTGAGAATTTAGGAATTTGTCCATTCGACAGAGAAATGTGACATTTTTGGCAAAGTATGCACATGTTCACCTTGTTTTGTTGAAATAATCCATTGGTATATAAGATAACACTATTATCATAATGAAATGATGAAGAATCGAAAGTTGAAGGAACTAGAATAGACAAAGATTCTATATAATGTCTCAAATCACAGTAATCATATGTTACTTTGAATATTTTGAATAATTGCTGTGCTGTTACCGTCTAAATGTTGTGATAACGATGATGGACCATTAGTAATTAAATTTTTGAGTTCATCAGAAACTTTAAGTAAATGAATATTAGGAATTTTTGAGAGTGGCACTTTTTTTGACTGTTGTATTGGAGTATGAACGTTGCAAATTGCACAAGTAGCATCAGCTAGTACTGACATAGACATCTGTTGAAGAAACTTTTGCAATCGGGCCTCTTTTAATTCACGAGGAATCGGTTCAGGCCAACAGGAATAATTTGAGTCGTTCTTTTTCTTTATGATGTTTTCATTTGTGCTGCTATTATCCAATGATGCTTCTTCTTCCGCTTCGCTAAATTGTATTTCGATATTTTGTCGATGAATATCAATGTTATCAAATGTGTGTTTTTCAAATTTCTTCTTCACTCTGCTTGCTTCGCTTCGTTTCCTTTGCTTCTCAAGTCGAATTTGACGTTGTTGTTCTGTTTCATTTGAACGATTCGATTGAGTTCGTGTTTTTTGTTTTTCAAGTCGAATTTGACGTTGTTCTATTGTTTCATTCGATTGATTTCGTGTTTTTTGCTTTTCAAGGCGAAGTTGACGGTGTTCTTCTGTTTCGTTCATTCGGCTAGATCGCGCTCGTTCTTTTTGTGCATCAAGCCGCACTCGACGTTGCTCTTCTATGTCACTTTGACTTTGTTGTAGTACACTTGAACTGATTGATTGAGTGGAGTACATTCCCATGTTATCGATACGTCGACGGCTGCTAGGAGAACATTCAAATTCAGGACTTCGTATTCGAGTAGGAGTATTATTCTTAAACGTTTTCTTTTCAGGAGTCTAAATAAATTTCAAAAATTTCCAGAGAAGCAGTTATGAATAAACAACTTACAGGAAACGTTGGTGATTTATTTTCATATTCAGATGTGTAATGCATTGCTGATGATAGAAGAGGAACAAAATGATTGGGACTCCATGCGCCATTATTTGCAGCTGGTGCAGCTGTTTCGTTCAAGACATGAGACCACAAAATTTCGATGTTACAGTTGGCAATGACAGGTGGAGCAGGCGTAAATACGTTATTCAAAATGTTCATATCTTCTCGAAAATCGATTTTTGGATAGATACTTCTTATATTACATTTAAGTACATTGCATAATGCACTAATTTCATACAATTCTGAAAATGTATTATTTTTGCACATAGCCTTGATAATAAATGCAACAGATCCAATGAATTGTGAATACATGCTATCATAATAAGCTTCATTTGTCATAAGTTCGATAATTGTTCGAACTAAAAATTATATTAAAATAGATTGTACAATGATATAAACGAAAAATAAATCTATTTACCGCGCAATTCATCCGTCATCACCGTTGGATTATTCATTAATAGAAGAATTGAATGGTATAAACAGTTTCCGTCATCAGCAACTTTGACCGGAATAAGATGATGTACATCATTAGTCGCTTTCTCAAGATATTTTTTAGCAATTGGATCCACAATATGTTTGGTTTCATCGAAAACTTGATTCGGATGAAACTGAATTGGTGCCATAATTGATTCAATCTATAACATTTTCTTTATAATTTAATTAGAACCGTAGTAGACTTACCTGTCGAATTCGTTGCACGACAGAAGCAATTTCATCATAATAAACAATACTTTCAGAATATTGTCCCAAAAACTGAAGCAATCTTGCAAATTTTTGACAACGATTCATTTGATTGCATTGTAAGCAAGAGTTACCCGAACACAATACCGAGCAGAATATGCACCGTGTGCTCATCTTTAGTTTAATGAAAATTTTTCGAATTATTATCTACAATATAGCACATATCAATAAAGAAAATCAACTTCTTTAGAAAATCCAATTAAATATTGTTGATAAAGCTAAAATTTGCTCTTTTACAAGACAATGCAACGAAAAAAATAATTTTCTTTTAGCATCTGTATGATATTTGGGTCTGATTTAATCTGATAAATTTAGACTAAGATTATTCTTATTTTTTTGGAAAAAAAAATCTTAAAATTTGATTCTTCAATCTTGCACGAACGTTATTATCTTGTTTGTTTATTTTTATATTTTTAGACTGAAACTTTTCGTCTCTCTTTATTCACTGTCGAGAACCATTTTATCTACATTTCTATCTTACAGAAAAAAATTCATTTTCTCAAAGCTAAAAAACATCATTTATCTCTCTCAATGTCTTATTTTATCTAAACTATAGCTAAGAAAGCTATTCCAAATATAAATCGAATAGAAAACGATGAAATCAACAGTGAGATATAATGACTTTCAATATTTTTCACTTAAAAATCTATAAATTTATTTTAAACATTTATACATATGGTTACACTAACACTTTTCTGACACAATAATATGGATGTATGGAACACTCAGTGCATCAAATTTCAAGAATCAACTTAGATTAATCTATCTGGTTATCGATCATAGTGCATCAAGAGTCAGATTTGCAAAACATCAGAAAAAATACAAACCAGTGAGATCTGTAAACTCTAAGCTTTTCTTTATTAAAATGTCCAAATTCTTAGATCAAACTCCATCAACATGTAGGAGAAAGATTAACAGATATTTATAATTACACAGAACAATCAAAAAAAAAAATATATATATATATAAACGAATGTTTTTCTTTGCTTCTTGAATTTAATTCAAGATGATTTAATTGTGGTACATTATTATTATTATCTAATAGTGATGGTGGAACATTTTGACCAACTTGTTAATTATTTTTATCATCATTAACAACTTGCTCTTATTCATTTGATATTATAACAGTTGATAATTTTGTATTCGCATCAAATGCATTTAAAACTTTATCGTTTTCAAATCAAATATAATTGCTGCAAGATCACGGTACATCAAAGATTGATCCATGCTAGTGCAAAAAAAATACAAAACTAACTGTACGTACATAACTGCTAATTTTTCTTTCAACTAACCTACTCTATTTAACGATCATGTTGATATAATACGCTAGAACGTGAGGATGTGCCATATACATGACATTACAAACTAAATTTTTCTGTTTCAATTCTAAGTTAATGTAGACTCATATTCATTTATGTTTGTAGAAGTCAATATATGATTACTACGACAGGTATATGCTAGTCAACAAACAGATTTAAAACGTGTGAAGTTTTTCTATTCCGATTCTATATTAATCTAATGCATATAACGGTAGAGCAGGTTGGTTTTATTAGAAACAGTGGTGAACGAAAACATGCTACATTGATTACACAACGTTCTGCTTACATGAATATCTACAACAATAACAAAACACTTTAGCATTTAATGAGAAGAAACATATATGCATGCCAATACAATATGTAAATTTTTCATCATTAAAAATATCAGACCAAAGAATGATAGAAGTCCTGAAAATATTTAATTTAAATATTTGCATGATATTCTGTTTATTCTTTTTTCTAAGTGCTAAACGAATTGCTTTATTCTTTCTATGTAAGAAAATCTGTAATTTACACCTATTCATCCCGTGAAATCTATCGATTTAGTCATATAATGTTGAGTTCGTCTGTTTTTCAATCTGAAATTAAAAAACAATCAGGTAACGTCGTTTTTTCTTCTTTTTTTAATTCCCATGCAAGATTTTTTTTTAAATTTAATAATTTAATGAAAAAATATTTTACATTCTTGATAAAAAAAAATGCGTTAAAATATTGACGTTAATGAAATTCCAGAATATTTCCTCATTAAAATGAAATTAAAGCAAAATATATGTAATTCGTGTTATTTCATTAAAGTAGATATTTTAATGTGTCTTCATGATCAGAAAGGTGACATCTTTTTTTGTTAAATCGTTAAGGAAATTTTACATAGGAGATAGCGAGTAAAATAATCTGTTTTTTTAAAGAAATAGTTTTTTGAGTTCAATATTTCCATCGATAGAAAACCTGTTACGTGATATGGGCTTTATGTTTTTCGAATCCAAAGTTTAATGATTTGATCTTTTCATTAAAAAAAGCGATAATTTAAACATATTGGTTTTGATGAAACTGTTCGATGAATTATATGATTTTCCTTCTAATATTTCAAAATGTGAAATCATATGCCATATTTATATCGACATTCTTTTGATTTATCAAATAAAATTGGCTGTTTTTCCAGGAAAAACAGTTTTATAGCTTGTAATCGTATCCGTTTTGTGTCTCTTGTAAAATAATAATGTAACATTTAGTTGACTTTTATTACATACGAAAAAATGACTATAGTTTAGATATGTTTTCTTTATCAAGTTTCCAAACAAAAAATGTAATATTTTTATTGTTTATTTTTTCAAGTGCAAAAAATAAAATTAATTTTGTTTTTACAAGAAAGCGACTTTTTTATGAGAATATTCCTTTTTCAAATCTACAGAATGAATTGTATCATATTTTATTTATTTTTTTTTTGAACATAAAGTAACAAGATGCACTGAATTATTATCTACAACAATGAGGACCATCAGATTATTATTGATAACAGGATGATGAATATTTCAATCGATCAAATGAGCATCATCATTGTACCCAATAATAATAAGTTTTCTATTTCATTTTTACCACCTTGAATATTCTACCATAATCCTTCCTTCAAAATAAAAAAGGAGAAACATGGTTTGTGCAAGATAAATAGTTTTTGATCATTATATCATGTTGGATTATTTACCATATTTAATGTCATTGTCATAAATATGTAGTTGATCATAATTTTATTTAGAGTAAAATGTTCATATATGATCGCATTGAGCAGAAACTCAAATACTAATGCATTTGAATTGTACAATATTAGTAGTTTCAATTGATCAAATTCTAATAGTATTACAACAGTAATTTTTACTAGAAATTATTTCAGATACAGCAAAGGATAAAAAGAAACAATAAATATTATTCTATTATTAATAATTGAAATTCTGTATTTATATGTTACGGTTAAAGTTGGAATCTGGTCAAATTCTAAATTTGATCAGACAAAGTCTGAATTCTAATTTTGACCGAGCAAATTTAGAATTCGAATTTTGACCAGATTGTTTTTGAACAATGTTGGAATTCCAATTATGTCCAGACGAAATTAGAATTGGACTAAAAGTAAATTGGGCAACCTGGAACATTTAGAGTTTGAACAAACAAAGAGATTTTTATTTCAAAAACTATTTTTTATTTCAAACTGCTATTTTATTCCATAATTTTGTTTTTATCAACCAAGTCACAGTTCCTATTTTCTAATCTATCTACCCATATTCGTACAAACTCCTAATTTAGAATGACATTTAGTTGAGCAAAAAAGTCCTACTTTTTTTATATGGACATTGGTTAGTGACACATTTTCCTTTACACTCACATGTACGTTCACTTGTCGATCTACGAATATAAGGTTTACATGCTTCAATTATTATAATATCTTTTAACTCATCTATGAATAGTTGTTTTAATTCTTCTGGACAAGCTGATTTTAAATCGACTAGATCTTCAACAGAAAAAGTATTTTCTAATTTGCCATATTGACAAACTAATTTATATAAAACGTTGTTATTTTTTTTCAATTTTTTCAACAATTAAGCATGGTGAATATTTAGGGTCAGTATTTGTTCTATCACTGTATGAATGGGGATTCCAATACAATCATTTAAATTAAATCTTTTTGTCAATCCCATGCATATCTGTCGTATTTGAATTTGTCTTTTTTGACGATAATACAATACGCACTACTCCTATATATAAAAAGTCGAATAAAACAATTAGATCACTCTAGAATATTCTACTCATTTCTTTTGTTGTGTTCTTTGAAAAAGAACAGTTATCTATCTTTGTTAATATTTTTCCTTTCTATGTTTTTGAACAATACAAAAATGTGTATCACTTTATTTTTAGTCCAATTCTAATTTCGTCCGGATAAAACTAGAATTCCAATTTTGCCAAAAAACAAGTTGGTCAAAATTTGAATTCTAAATTTGTCCAGTCAAAATTCGACTTCCAATTTTGCTCGATCAAATTTAGAATTTGACCAGATTCCAGTTTTGACCGTAACATATATATGCGTGAAATTGATATATTCAGATCAAACAAATGTATTATTGATAATGAAAGCTTGTCTACTTAATAGCTGTTCGTAATAGATTTCATGACGATTAAACAATACTAAATCTGATCAGATAGCATAAAAATGTACCTTAATTATTCAAGGCGTTCTACAGTGACTTGTAAATATGATTAAATAAATCAAGAGAAATGGAACTCACAAATTCATTGAGAAGTTGCTACTTTCAATCTGACGGTTTGATATTTTACTTTTTTTAATTAAAAGTATGATTAGATTTTAGGCAATGATACGAAGTAGTTTAAGTTCATCAGAGAAAATCGAAGTACAAAGTGAATGTTTTCTGCCAAAACATGTGAGAAATTACGTATTATATAAGTTGGATCATATATTGTGATATTTTTAAATTGTTAAAAAAATATTTAAGATGAAAAAGCAATTTATAGGAGCTCTACTATTGTGTTTTGAAACAGAACGCCAGCAAAAAATACAACAAAAAATAATTCAAATGCCTATAAGAACTAATATTGAAATAAGAAATGAAAAATTGAGTCTCGAACGAGTTAATCTCCCTATGATGAAAAAGTACATCAATATTCGACAATACTGATAGAAATGTGTATAATCTTAAGCGTACAATATACGACACTAATTTCGAATCAAAAATAAACTTTACCAGCTGTTACTATTAATTTTCTTAGAAGAAATCAATTTCATGATTTTCATTTATCAATAGCTAATGTTTTCTCTTAAAACTATATATGAAATGTAGTGCTTATCATACTATAAAACAGCATATCAGAAATAAAAATCACAGTTGCATTTAGACTGTAAAAAACAAAAAAAAAATTCTTTATTTTATTATAATTCTGATCCTATTCTATAGTTCTAACATGACATCTTCAGTTGTGATGGAAGAGTATTAGCCATATCTGTTGTTTTATTTTATCTTCAGACAGATGGAAAAAAATATAACCTTTACACAATAATTGATTCATGTGTATAATGATGCACGTTTGAAATATCTAAGAAAGGAAGTCTCAAGAATCAAATAAGAAAACAAATTATTCTTAGAATGCGAAATGTTTAACTATTATTTTTAAGGTACACTCTAGAGCTGTTTTAATCATATATGAAAATGTGAAAATCAGAAATTGTTGTTCCGCTCAATATTAATGGTTATATCTGTGGTATTGCTGTTTCTATTTCTTTTGAGCTCCTTTACTTAACTTCTGGCGGAACGAAATACTAAGTACAGTCTCGTGAGACTTTAACATGTATATTTTATATTATGATTCCATGATATATCTCAATAATGAAAATTAAAAAAATGTTTTGGAAAAACACATGTCGTTTTGGTATAGAGATTTTTCTCAGGTACATTGCTGTCTTGAAAATATCTTATAAAAACTTATTCTCATTAAATCCTCTAACGAAAGGTAACTTTCGAAAGATTATTTAACTATTTTACTTGTTGCTAGAACTATATTGTAAGTAAATGTTTTTGTTAATACGAAATACGCACTCAATTAATTTATATCACATCGAATTACATTTGATCTGACACTAAAATCAATAATTCCTACTATTTTTTTAATTATCTATCTTATGAAATTTCTACTCAAATTCGCTATACGTGCAAATCGTATTGCAGTTCATATCGAGCTGCTCGTGGTCGCCATATTGCGAATCGTAGTCGGTAGACGGAGAATCGTAGTCGGTTGACGGCGAATCGTAGTCGCCCAACTGCGAATCGTGGTCGCCTGACAGCGAAACACATTGCTGATTAAAAGATCAGATACATACATGCTTTTAGAAATTGTAATGTCGATTTGATGATGTAAGAACAACAAAGTGCAAGATCCTAAAAAAAATAAACAGATATAATAAAGAATCCATTCGTTAAAACAAAATATGACTTGCTTCTTGATTAAAATAATATTGTGTTAGTTTCATTATAACCAATATTTGTTGATAGGGTGGTTGAACAAACATCGATGCTATAATAATAAAAGTATGTTTCTTTTTATAGAAAAAAAGTTTTGATCCTCTGATGTATAATCGACAGTAGTTGCTTACTATTTGAATAATTGCTTTCGCTCTGAGTGATTCATACAAACTGATACGGCACCAGTATTATGTATATGTCTAACGTTGAAACTATCAACTTTTAGATAAGATAACTACTCTACGATTAGTTTCATTTGATATTCTCTTCGAAAACAACTGTTTAAGAGCAACAGGCATTCATAATGACGTCTTTTTTTCATATTAAAATATGATTGTACTCTTTGTCCTTGTTCAATCTTTACATCTCTTATATGAGAAAACAGATAAACGATCCTCACGTGCTTAATTTTTAGCTGTTTACTATAAATTTTACCATGTTTCTGGTTACAATTAATCAAACTCTATGCAGAGAAATACATATTATTCATTTAAATCTACTGATAAAAAATCTTCGAAAAATTGTAGTTAAACTGCTTACCATCTTGTTCGAAAATATTTTTAACAATCTAAAGTACTTTTTTTTCATATTGAAAAGTTGATCTAGATCAGTCATGTCTTGCTTCTAAATGTAATCGGTATAATTAAACAGAAATATCAGTTGCCAGAATTGATACTTTAATAAAAATTCATTATGTTTAACGTACTGCTTCTGATCCATTGAGTAACGCCATACTTGTTTTTATATTCTTTGATCGAAAAGAAATGAATAGTAACTTAAATCATTAATCATTGATAAGATAAACAATTGTAACATAAATGAATCGGTTTAATCAATTTCTTCAATTTATTATTAGTTGAATAATTCACTTCCAAGTTCTTTTTCTTTAATATATGGGAAAAAAAAGTAAATGTAATCAGATCTGACGAAAGAAGACGAACAGAAAGGATATTGAATGATAATACTTTAAGACAGGGAATGAGAACGAACATGATACAAGGAATGATTTATGACATGAGCTAATAGAGAGAGCGAAGAAAGATAACAAAACACGTACGTGTCAGGAATGGAAAGAAAAAAAAAATAATGTACACAAATGAAAGAGAGAATAATGATTGAATGAAGTTATCAGTGAAAGAGGTCAAGAATAGTTGCTTTTTCAAATGAAGTAAAAAATATTTCACTATTTCAAATAGATAGATTGATGGTCTCTATTACTTTAATCAATTTATTCCATACACGTTCGGCACAACAGACTATTGTCAAAAATGTTTGAATTACATATACATATATACACACAGAAATTGTCCATGTTGTTTCAGACTGTAATCAACCAGAGATGTTCTCATAATAAATAAATAAGCTATCAAATTATTGTCATTT
>CAJNOP010003616.1:0-12533 GCA_905250075.1 Rotaria sp. Silwood1 | reverse complement strand
TTCACATTTTATTTCCTTTGGTTCTAGTTCAAAAAAACGATAAATCTAAAAAAGCAGTGAAAAAGATTTTTTTAAGCAGTAAAGGGGTGGTCAAAAAATCACCAATTTTCCCCCACTCTGGAAACATTATAAAAGAAAAGTACCTTAGTAGTAAATAATTGCTTTGATATTGATTTATTAAGATCAAGATCTCGCCGCTTTTGTGGACAAAAGCTTCATGAATGTCAGAATTTTTTAACAGAATACCGTTGTCTCCCTCTCAGGAACATCACAAAAACTTATTTTCGAATTTCGACTTGAAACTTTGCACAGAGATAGGTCTTAAGAAGAGTAGATTATTGTGAAAATTTCAGATCTTTTCGTTGTTCCTATCCTAAAATTCGAATGTCGAATCCGTCCGTGTATGTGAGCGATGTCATAAAAGGCGCTTTTACCATCGTCGTAGTTTAGGATAGAAACAACGAAAAGATTTGAAAATTTCATAATAAACTACTCTCGTTAAAACCTATCTCTATGCAAAGTTTCAAATCGAAATTCGAAAATACGTTTCTGTAATGTTCTCCTTTACTGCGTAAAAAATATCTTTTTCGCTGCTTTTGGAGATTTATCGATTTTTTGAACTAGAACCAAAGGAAATAAAATGTAAACTATATGGTTCGATAGAGTAGTCGATGCTCTATCCAACTGTATCAAGATAAGAAATCTTCGATGTTTTATACAAATACAGCAAACTATACAAAACTATTAAAAATAATGTAATCAACCTGTAGGTGCATATATGAATTCTGAATTGATTAGTCCCTCTTGTCTCTCTAGCCCCCATTCTAAGAAAAAAGTGGTGCATATACATATCTGAATAGCGATATTATTATGTTGTCGTGTTTGTGGAGAAGATTGAAAGTTTATGGGTTACGGTGTGATATTATGGTGGGATTCGAGACATAAGTATTTAGTAGCGTAGTGAGTGTGTGTTCTAGATAGTTTGTTAGGGTGTTCGATTGTGAGTGATTCATGAAAGATTAAAAGTTTCATGACGTTGTGAAATTTATACGCCGCCTGCTTTATTTGGAGAAACCGGGTGTCTTTTGAGCACCCCTAGCGCCCATACTGCTATTTAAAGGGAGTTTTGTTTTTCAAAATTCAGTTTGAAATCAAAAAGCCCATAGACTCACAATTATCAACTGGTTAAAACGCGTCAAATAAGAGAGAATATTGTGCACTATCGTTGAAATATTTCCATTGAACGGATTCAAACGTATGAAAAGTGTCTGATTTTTTCTTTTCAACACATTTACTCTGTTAACGCGTTTACACGCTTGTACTTCAACTCATTTTAACGATGCTAAAGTCAAAATAATATCGACGATTAAAATATAGAAAATCGAACATTTCTTCAAAGTTTAAATGCGTTGACTGAAAAAAGAATAGTGGTCGATGTAGCACATTAGTTGCTCATTTTTGATTGCTAGGGTACCAAGCAGAAAAACACTTATAAATCGATAATCGAGGTCAATTTCATATTTATCTAAACTGTGTCTAATGTAGAAATCAGATTGGCGCTCTGTGCGCATTATTTAACCCTTTACCTCCTCCCCCCATAACGGTTCGAGAAGAGTTACTAACAAAACAACTATTGAAACAGAGTATTGTCATCTTCAGTAGATCAGTAATATAAACAGATCGACCAACTGCGCTTCCCCGTGTGTACGGTAATTTGGCGACTCCAGTTGTCATTGGGAGGTAGCGACATGAAAACTTTTTTTTAATCTGTTGCGAATAGCTCGTTGATTTCGTAAAAATACAATATATTGTTTTAATTCAACAATACGAATAAAGAAAAAACCAACACATATAAAGGTTTTCCTTTTTTTCTCTACCACACATGTGCTCCTGAAACAACTTTCTATATATATATAAAATCCGTTTTTCTCGAAGTAATTAAATTATCAAGTAAAAGATATAATTATTGATTCATTCTTCTTCAACTTCGAATATAAGAAGATTTGAAAGAATTGGTGTGTGGATGCAGGTATGGCTTGGGTCTCTTCTTGTTCGACATCGACACTCAGACTCATCCATACTCACATAAAACATTTATATAACAGCAAATGATGCTCATATTTATAAATAACAGCGATCTGTTTACTTACCTATGTGTAAATATTTCCAAGTTTTGCGTTAGAATGAACATTAAAAAATTTTTTTTTATGTCGTTACTCCCAATGGCAACTAGAGTTGCCATTTTATGTCGTACAATCTCTTGTTCCACTAATTCGTGTGAAAATTTTTAAACGTATTTTATTCAATAGCAGCAACTCTTGTCGATATTTGTCGTTCACCACATCATCAAGATAAGTATTCCTCGTAGGTAAAAAAAACAATGTAAATAGAAGAGGTCTTTTTTTAGTGATCTCATAATCGCCTCGTTTGTAGGTCGCATATCTTAGAGACAGAGTAAAGATACAAAGTATTTTTTTACCAATCGATAGTTTAAGGAATTCTCTAGACACGATGTGTAAAGAGTTTTTTGATATCACGCGTTCTGCATTTTCTCCGATGTTTCTAAAAATGGCAATTTCAGTTGCCAACGGAGGATAAAGGGTTAATAAGCTTGTTTCTACTTTTAGCATTATTCAGATACATTACTCACCACAACGAAAACAATAAAACCAAATATACTGAAAAAATTTCTTGTCAACTTGTTATTGATTTGGCTTGGTGGTGGTTATGCAGCACTATTTACTTGTTTTGGCAAATGATTCTTTTTTACTTTTGCAATAAGGCACCTTTATATGTTTTATACTCTTCATTAATGTGCTTAGGTTTTTTCCCTTTTTTTAATTTTTTTATTACATACTCTATCACGAACATAGTTACACAAGACGCACACGTTGTGCATGAAAAGATATGCTTGAGTGATTTGTGCGCAGTGAATACTCCCTACAAAATAACATCGAAACATATTCATACTTGAAAAAATACCGAGAAGCAAAAGGTAGTAGAAAAAAAATCAAATTGCTTTTTATTTTGACGAATGTAACTATTATATTCATGTTTACATAAATAAAAAGCCTCAAAGCAAAAAATTTCGATATATATTTTCATACATAGTTGATATCAAGTCAATACCATCACCCATATTTCTTTTTATGTGTTTCGAATGTTTTGTTTTTGAAAAAAAATGACGCGCTCTTTCAAACAGAAAAAGATGAAATACATTCTATAAGTAACAACAGAGAAATTTGATTTGCGCTATTAAGAAGTCATAAACGAAGAAAAAACGAAAAAGATTTTCTATTTTCTCGAAAAATGGCTTATTTTTTGAATAGAGAATGACAGAAATCTTCAAAAATTTTTGGAAAAAAAAGAGGTATTGAGTAAAATATTTTTGTCGTTTATGAAAGATCAGATGACGGGCTATCTTTCTATGTATTCTTCTCAATTCCGACCATTCTGACGAAAAGTGACTTCTTTTGTGGGGCCTTAAAAACATATAAATTAAGTCATTGATGACTAAGATGTGTTGATAAATGTTAACACTTGGTTTTTTTCCAACTTCTTTTTTTTTTCTTCGTTCTGCTTTTCTCTTGTTTTTTATTTGCATGGTTTTTTTATTACAAAATATCATTTAGACATGTGCAGAGAAAGCTATTTGCTTATCCTGTGAACTGACTGAGAACAATTTTCTAAACTTTACTTTACCTCCTATGTCCTCGAAATTGCTAAAAATTGATGATAAATCGTGGTTTTTTGTGATCGATTATTATTCTTCATTATATTGATGATACAAGTGATTTTATTCAAGTAACTTCGATCTCTACTGTTATATTGATAAAACTCCTCTTATTAATTTATAATGACGAATATTTTTATTCGAAAATTGATTGCTTACTTTATTGTACATGGATAGAACAGCTAATAAAGATTCAAAAAAACAACCGATGCAGTATGCATTGTCATATAGTTAAATGAGAACACAGTCACAACAAAGAAAGACAAAAAGTGCATACGCTCAGACTAATGTTTTGACTTGGGCTTTTCTCTGAAGTCATTACACACATATTCGTTTTTTTCTCAATAAATTAAATATTTAAAACAGACGATGGAGGAGAAATCGTAATTAAGAAGCAGAACTATAAGAATGATGATAGAAGAAAGACAAGTTTTTCAACTTAATATTAATCTAGGATTGAAAGTCTCATCTAAAACTGAATCTAAAATAGAAAAATCCTAATTGAAGAATTAATTGATCTCAAAACATATCTGGCATTATCTATATTAATCAAGAACATCTTTTGAAAATATGTAAAAATTATATTTGACTCTCAATTTTACAGACTTGGTATATCTCTCTAATTAATTGACTAATTCACAATCAGTGATTAAATTTGCTTTATCAGTCTGATTGAATTATCGGTTCTCAAAAAATTTTCATGACATGGGTAACTAAAGAAAAGGTCTAAAATTCTTATTCGTAAGAAGTTTATATTACACTGTATTATTATTGTTAATTTATTTTTATTGCTCTTATTCAAATCTCTTTAACACTTATTAGTATAGCTGAGTTCTTTATATGTGTAAAGTTTCAAATGGAAATTCAAAAACACAAGTTTTCTAAAAACCTGGGTCCCATAGAGGCTTTTAAAAGAAAGACGTATTAAAACTTCGATAGGTTAATCAAATAGCAATAGGCACCCAAATCCTTTTAAAGATTTTATTAGAATACTATGCAGTAGCTATAGGCAAAAAAATCATTGAAACAGAGCGAAGCAACTGAAGAGATATCTCTGTGGTGTTCTTTCGAACAGATTTCATTTCAATAATTATATTTTTTCGAAAGAAAGAGAAGCAAGCGGTGGTGTTTTTTTTTGTTGTTGAAGGAATAGTAGTTGATTGTGATCAATGTTTCCATTTATACTAACACATTTTACGTTGCTTTTTTTGTCGATGTTTTGCGCCATCGGGTGTGGGTGTGGGTGTGAGTATGGGTGGGTGGGCGTGAGTGTGAATATGGGTGAGTGTGGGTGTAGATGTGGGTTTGAATAGTAACCACAATACTAAATATATAGTATTTCGATTTTACAAGAAAATCTTATCAAGTGGCAAGTATTTGTATGGAGGATGCAAAAGTATAAGAAATTTTTAAATCAAATACTAAATACTTTCGAATTTTTCTTGAGGGTGTGGGTGTGGGCGCGGATTTGAGTGTGAGTACTGATAAAGCGAGCACCTACACCCACACCCACACCCACACCCACACCCACACCCACACCCACACCCACACCCACACCCACACACTGCATGGATTCTGATAATGTTCTTAATAGAAAAACAAATTCCAAAGGTTAATGAATCATGCCATGAAGTGAAAGACGCCTAAAAATTTGTATAAGGAGATATTTGTTAATTGTTTAGATTTTGAAAAATTTTGATGAGTAACATTCAGTAAAATCTTTATATCTTTTGAAGGGAAATAGCTATCGACCTCGGGCTTTCGCTGATCGATAGAGGCAAAGCTAGGCTATCTACTCATTATATTATAGTTTAGAAAACATATTGTTTTCAAAGGGAATTAAGTTCATCTTTTAAAACCAATGCTGTATTCCATAAGAAAAGCAACTGGATTTTTTCGTGGACTTTATAAAAAGACGTAGTAATGTCGACTCTAGATAGTGCTGAAAGCCCGAGTCATTTCTCTCTTTTTGTTTTAAAGTTATTAAAAAAATGCCCACGACCATTTAACTCTGAAATGGACATTAATAGTAGTCCAAAGAGTACACACCATACCAACAACTAGTGCTTCGATGGAAAGATTGTTTAGCTCAGCTGAATTGACATTTACTCAAAGACGAACACGTTTATCATAGATTGAGATTGATAACATATTATTTGTTCGTTCATACAAAAAATTCAAGAACATGTAGTAAAAAGAAAACATATCCTTTTTTTTGTTATCATCAGTTATATTAATTACATTGTAAATTCTGTATCATTATCCTTATTTTCTTATTCTTTTGTTTGCTCTGTGAATGTCAATTTTTTTAATTTAATTTTTGCTGAAGAACATGTGATAAAGTTTATTAACATGATTATTGTAAATGATTTTTACGTAAATATTACTTATATACGTAATATTTAACATCGTACCTCATATTATTATCCGACTCTTTAGAGAAAAATCGAATAGGTTAGTTTAGGTTACCTTGCTCTTTCTTCATTTAGTTATTATGATAGTTGCTGTACATTTTATTAAGCAAGCAAAGTAACTTAGTTTATTTTCCTCTGTTCTATTAATTATGCGTATACTTTTCGTCCATCTTATGAGACAAATAGAGAAAGTTAATTCAGTTTATATTTCCTATTGACTACTCAGTTAGCTTGATAAATCTCAAGTATTTTATCATTTAGTTGTCTCGGAAGCACTGGTGATGTTTTCAATATAAGAGTTAGAATAAAGAAATTGGCTTGAGTTTACTTTTTGTGATTTAATTGTCACGATAGTCATCGAATAACACATTGCAAGGAATCGAATAAGTTAGTTTTGTATAGTTTTAATTTCCTTGCTTAGTTTCGGGAATAATTGTCGTGCGTCTTGTGAGAGAAATCGAATTGAGAAGTTTAGTTTTGATGGTATTTAGTGAGCATTTTGTCAGAAGAATGGAATAAGTTAGCTTTCATTTCGTTTATTTGTGTTCTTGATGGTTATTGGACATTTTAAGGAGGAAAACAGAATAAAAGAATTCGTTGTGCTGTTTTTTTTTGTAGTTTAGTTGTCATGATAGTTTCGACCGTCTTTCGGAACATATCGAATGACTTGCTTTACTTTAATTTTCTTTGCATCATATAGCTATTATGATAGTTTTCCAAGATCTTTGAAGAGAATAGAATGGAATAGTTCAGTTTAATTTTGTATTACTACGCTTGAGCATGGGTTGAGTGCTATCAGATTTTCAACCGTTCATGACTTCAAAGATTGATTAGATAACTCTTTTGCAAACGTGGGAAAGCTAATAAAATAGATACTTCCGTTTACCGATTTGGAAAACCTTTTTATGTTCATGAGCATACTGATCGCTTCTTGATGCATCGTCATATACCTTCTTACATACCATTGGTGCGATTGATGATCCTGATGAACTCTTCCGTATAGCTATCCATGAACGCCGTGTATGATGCAGGACTTTGATGAACTGTTTTGTATATCGTTATTAGAAAAGCGCTTAGAAAGTTCCTGTACCCTTAAGAACGTCTGATGAAAGTGCAACATATAACAAACTCTTTAAGAATTTATGAATATTATACGCCCATACCCTACCGTTTGCCATGGGAGCGAAAAGATTTCAAGACAAAAATTGATTAGCATAAAAAGATGTATGAGTGCCTTGAAATTTTCAAGTTGTTTTGAGAATGACCATGGTTTTTCGATACGTGTCTCATGAAAATATCTTAGCTTGCTCTTGATCTTTGGTTCGTTTCTATATTAAATTTGTATCTATCGAGATTAAAGCCATATGACAATATTTTATTAAGCGTCAAGTTAAATGTTATGATAACTCACTCACCTCATTTTTACAACTACCCGATAGATGTCAACAGAAAAATGTTCGTAGTCGTTTAACTTTCGTGATAATTTCTTTCTGGTAAATTTCTGAGGGCCAGATAAAAACAATGTATATTAGTAAAGGTGGCATAAAAGAAATGAAATAGCCGAACAAGAATAACCATGGATCTCGAACTGACTTCATGCATCCAGAGAGAAATGAAATAACAAGACGCGGTGTGGCTAAAATCACCAAAACAATTGGACTGATAATCAGATGTTTTTGTTGATAAAACTGTTTGCGTAAATGTTCTTGGTAGGTTTGTTTTTTGCGAACAGTTGAATGTGTTCGAGAGATAGTAGCGATAATAAGCATGGCTGAAATCAGATTAATAGAGAATGGAATGATAAAATGAATGATGTTCACAGTCGAGTCAAAAACTTTCATGATAGAGGAATATCGAACAACGCACCATGCCCGTTGGTCTTCTTCATCAACGATCAGTTTACGATGGATTGGGTCATGTACAAAGCTGACAAGAGAACATAACATCACACTAAAGATAATCCATCTCGCAGCTTTTTGACTCTTCTTTTTGTCAAAATTGACGCCTTTTATGAGAACAAGGACTCGCTCAATGGCAACACAGGCATTCAGCCAATTTTCGATAGCAAGAAGAGACTGAAGAGCAAATTCCATTGAAATACAATATATGAAGAGGAAAGTATGATTTTCGGTTCGTGATATCTGTGAGAAAAACAAGAACCAGAATTTGAGAACAAAGACAATAGAACAGAGAAGTGACACGATTGATGATGTGAAAAGATAAAGTCCACAACCAACTTTACGAAGACTTTTTGACTGGAACGTCACGGCAGATAAGAGCCCATTAATCAAACCTACCAGAAACATTAATGTCGTTAGAACAATGCTGACTTTCACGGACGCTGGCTGCCGAGCAATTGGTAAATGTGGACGAATTTGGTATCCGAGAATAATATCGAGTGATAAACTGAAACCTTTCGTAGTGAATTGACATTTTCCACCATAGAAACATTCGGTGCAAATGCACATGGTTGATATTGGACAAGTTGCACGATCTTGAAGACATTGAGCTTCATTTTCACATACAGTCCGTCCTTGGCAGATCGACGTCTTATTGAAGTCGAAAGGAAAACAATTTGCAGAGTCATCGTCGTTGCACAAACATATAAATGCTTCGTTATCATGGAAACAGCTCAAATGGAATTGTTTTTTGCATATAGTATGATAGTATTTGGCCCGACGCAACAGAGGAAAGAAGAGTGTTCGTTGATCAAGTAGGTGATGAACGGTAGGACAGCGATGAAAGGAATTCATAGCAAGTGCGATGTAATTTACAGGTGAGGCATTGATTTGAAGAAATGTGAGATAGTATTCATTGACGATTTGAACGAAAATCATATTGAACGGCATCGATGTATACAATGTCGTGGTGTCTTGATCGAAAGGGATCTTCTTGGACATTGTTGTTATTAGAGGATGGTCATTGCTCTGCACAGTAATGAAATGAATCAGTAGGGATTGTGGAATTTCTACACCGTGAAATGATATATCCACATGCGTATCTCTTACTTCACACGTTCTTCCAGAAAATCCTGCTTTACAAATACACGTAAAAGCACTTATTGGTAGCTGATCGTCCTCTGTTATGCATTGACCGTCATGTTTACACGGATTATTACGACAAACAGAAGAAAGAAAACAGCGTGGGCCAGATTTCATTGGAGAACACAGGCAAATCGATCGATTGCTCACCTGGCCAAGACAAATCGAGCCTGGTGAGCAGTCACAGGTATCCATTCGAATAGTGCAATAAATACCTGACCAGCCTGAATTACAACGACAGAAATGTTCTCCAGTATTCGAGTACATGGCACAATGGCCATGATTACTGCAAGTTAGTTTACAGTTATTGATAATACCGACTGGATGTGCTGGAATGATTAAATGAACAGCAATACGATTGACGGGAAGAAAGAGAAATTTAACTGGTAACAACCAACTTGTATGGTAGAGTAGATCCACCTTGTTGTAAGCGTCAATTCGAACACTGTAGTTCTTTGTCAAGTTCTTCGATCGAGATCGATAAAGTAAATAGACGTTGTATTTCATATCACAATTGTTTGTAGAAATGTATGTAAATTGTTCGTGTGAATGAATCACTTGATCATCATCGATAAGCGTCACAATTATGCCGTATATTCCACGACAGATTGGAGCACATTCCTTGCTAAATTGAAGAGTTAAACTGACTCGTTGGTTCTGAAACTGACATCGATTGCCATAGTAGCCTGGAGGACAAAGACAATACTCAGTCTTTTTTTGTCCGATAAAAATCAGAATGCCTCGGTTGCAGATCCAAGCCTGACGATAACTTATTTTCCGAAATAGTATTTTAGATGAAAAATTGATGTGGTTACTAGACGTGTGCACTTCGTGAATGGAAAAAGATTTATAGATCACTGTCGAATTTGTGTGTGATACGCTTGGCCGAAAGCGACTTGTGTTGCCTAGAATAAAATATTGTTCTGCTCGAATCCAATTACTTTCTAATAATCCATCTAAAGAAGGACTTTCTAAAGTATCTGCCATGGTTTGATTGTCTTGACACTCTTGGAAATTAAAATGACTTGTCTCGAACGGACATAGAACAGGGCCCATACACCCTACATCGGTGCATATTGTAGTGTTCCAGCATCGATAACGCATCAAAGGTTCTCTCGGGTTCATCCGTCGACAATACTCTCTTTCGTCAGTTGATCCGAGACAATCTATTTTTCCATCTCCAGCTTGATCCTTCGGTAAACATATGATTTGAAAATTTATAGGTGACACACACTGATGCTGATTAGGGTAGCACGGGGATGCTGGATTACAGTTAATCTCATCTTCACCATTAGGACATTCCCATGCATCGTTACATTGAGTATATTGATTGTTACATGGCCATTGTTCACAATTTGTTTCATCTGTTTCTTTCAGTTCATCGATAATCACTACTAATGATTGAGAATATCCATCGCAGAGATTTTGGAAAGAGAATTTTTGTTTGGAGCGAAATCTTTCATCTTCACCCCCATAACAATGATTAATTATGTCGTGCACCAAAACGGGTGCAATACATTTGTTTTCTGATGAACATTGGAAGCGGTGTGTGTCATTCAGTTTACATGAGTCTATATAGAACTCATCGGCTAATACATGACAATCAATAACTCCATCAAGTAATCGATGCTTTGAGATGCACTTGGATGTGTTTGGACAATGAAACAACGATGGATGGAAACAATCAGTTTCGTTGCCACTTTTATCAACTGACAAACATGTATGAAAGTATTGAATGAGATAATTAAAATTTGGTATGTCTGAGCCTCGAATATGTGAACATGTCATATTACTGATATTGAAATTTAACGGAAAAAAAGGACATCGTTGCTCATTATAGCAGACAAAATCGGGAAGTTGGATTTCTCTTGACAAATCATAGATAATCGTTGTGTTCGTCCAGAATCCAAAATGCGCATAATTTTGAAGAACAGGCACTACAGGAAAGAGCACATAGCTTGAATGATTGCACACTCTGTCAAGCGAAAGAGAACAGGGAAGAATTTGACCGTTACATATATTTTTATAACAATAAGTCACATCGTTGCCAGTCATAAGACACCTCATTGCTGATAAACATTCTAGTGTCAAATCAGAAGAGCGCTGTGCATCCAATAATATCGATCGAAGTAATATCTCATCACGATTATTCTTACAGTGTGAAAAAGCAATAGAAAAACCCAGTGAAGGTTTTGTTTGTATCTTAATATGCTGTCCGTCTCCACATACCAAACCTCTGTAGCCAAAAAAATGATCCGATTCTTCACATCGGAATGTTGGATCTTTAACACAGTCTGTAAATCCAAAAACCCGATTGATTTTAAGCTCATCGAAATTGTTTTCATCGGTTCGATCCAAACAGTCTGGGTTGTAGGGATCATCGTTTATAAATTCTTCAGGTACACACATTCCATTGTGGCATCGATACTCACCCTTCTCACATTCATTCGTCTCCAGCTCCAAACAATACATTTCGTCGACTCCATCATCTAAACAATCAACTCTTCCATCACACACTTCACGCCAATCAAGACAAATTGGTGGTAGTCCACGGTTACATTCAAGATGCATATAGCAGGTCAGATTAGTGATATCAAGATTAGACATAGTGCCCTCATCTCTAGTCTTTGCCATGAATGTTTCGTCCACAATCTGACTAAACAGCACATTCGAATCGAATGTGTACTGACAAAACGTTCCAAACCACAGTGGTGTGCAGTTATAAAATGTTTCAGATGCTGAACTAGCCATTGGCCCGTTCAGATAGTTTTCGTAGCGTTCAACAAGATCAATTGGAGCAGACCAGGAAAGCAAATTTTCTCCAGTCATGTTGTATGTTTCCAACTGATCGAATGTGAAATTCGATAATATATTACCTTGTATAGTCGTTGCATCTTGATACTCTTGCTCGATCAGTAAACGAATACAATACGAAATAATTTGATAGGAACTTGGAAAGTTACCTAGGTGATCATTTATTTCAATATCATTGGATACCTTGTAATGCAAGCAATGTTGGTACAAATCGGTTTTACTTAAAGGATCAGTGTCATACAGATTGAACTGTGCATGAATTGAAGCCAATGATAATATCAATATTGGAAGCAACGCAATCAATGTAGACATAGTAACTGGTTTCAATGATTTGCTCTGAAGCACTTTCATAAGCAGTTGAAGCTTTCTCTATATTAATAAAATGTTGGAAAAACTTTTACGATCTCATATTTCAATGTTGAATGTCATCAAATATCTTACTAGCAGCACAAGCATGTTCAATAGACAAATGACATGTTTTGTGATTTTAATGGTAGAACGTGAGTTTAACATAGAAATTAGAAATAAAAC
>CAJNOP010003615.1:0-12534 GCA_905250075.1 Rotaria sp. Silwood1 | reverse complement strand
AAAAAATAAAAAATAAAATTTATCTAATCTAAAAATAAAAGATAAAATTTAATTAATCTAAAAATAAAAAATAAACTTCATTTAATCTAAAAAATAAAAAATAAATTTATTCCATCTAAAAAATAAAAAAATAAATTTATTCCATCTAAAAAAATAAAAAAATAAAATTTATTTAATCTAAAAATAACAAACAAACTTTATTTAATCTAAAAAATAAAAGCTAAAATTTATTTATATCATCAATATAGAAAAATGAAAAATAATATTTTCTGTATAACCCATAGAGAAAAATTAAAAATAAAGCAAGCTGCTATCTATATCACCAATATACAAAAAAATAAATTAAAAATCTGATTTTCTATATTATTGGTATAGAAAAAAACCAATAAAACTAACTGGTATCTATATTACTAATGTGGAGAAATAATAATTAGGATTTTCTATATAATCAATATAGAAAAATTAAAATTAAAACTAACTGATATTTATATTACCAATATCGAAAAATAAAAAAAAAATTAAAATCAAGATTTTCTATATTAATGAGATACAAAATTAAGACATGAAAGTAACTGTTGTCCATATTAGCAATATAGAACAAGAATAGATAGAAATTAAAATTTTCTATATTATCACTATAGAAAAATGAAACATTACAATTAGGATTCTCTATATTACCAAATATAGAAAAATTAAAATACCATTTTCTATATTATCAATGTAGAAAATCAAAAATAATAAATAATATTTTCTATACTACCAATTTAGGAAAATAAGAAATGAAAACTAAGATTCTTATACTATTGATTTAGAAAAATAATAAACAAAAGTAACTGTTATCTATACTGCCAATATAGAAAAAAAACAAATAAAACCAACTATTATCTGCATTATCAATATAGAAAAATAAAAAATAGAAGTTAGTATTTTCTATATTATCATTTTAGAGAAACAATACAGAAAACTAACTGTTTCTATATCATCAATATAGAAACAGTATATAGAGTCTGATTTTCTATATTATAAATATAGAAAATAAAAACCATAAAACTAACTGTTATCTACCTTACCAATACAGAAAAATCAGAATCAAAACTAACTGTTATTTATATTATTAATATAGAAAAGATGAATTGAAACATAAGATTTTCTATATTATTAAACTAGAAAAAAGATAAGTAAAAATGGGATTCTCTATATCGCCAAAATAGAAAAACAAGAAATACAAATAGGAATTTCTATACTACCAGAATTGAATAATGAAAAATAATGAATAAGATTTTATATAACATGAAATATAGAAAAATTAAAAGTAAAAATTAAGATTTTCTATATTATCACTGTAGAAAAATAAAAAATGAAAATTAGGATTCTGTATATTATCAAATATAGAAAGATTAAAATTAAATTACACCTTTTCTATACTATCAATTTGGAAAAATCAGAAATGAAAATTGACATTTTCTATATTATTAATATAGAAAAATAAGAAATGAAAGTTAAGATTTCTGTATAATCACTAGAGAAAAGTACCAAAACAAACTAGGTACACCGATTGATCTTGTTTTTTAACTACTATTCTTCACAGTAAAACTGATCGAATCAACAATTTCCGAATAAGTTAAAGAACAGGAGAGACCATACACATTCAGCTAAGAACAGACAGGATCCACATTATGTTCTCTTATGTTTCTTTTTACATTAATCTCATATGATCTGATAAGATCTCACAAGAAACATTCAGCCGGTACTAATAGGTTTCTTAATCTTTAAATCTTGTAAGATTTTTGCTGGCATCTTATGGTCAAAATCTGAAGAAATCTTCAAACAACGAACACATATGAAATCATATGATCTTGTGACAAGATCATGGAGAAAATCCTATAAGGATAAGATCTTATCGGATTTTGCATGATTTGATGTCAGGTTTTTGACTTGGGTAGATTTTGATTGTACAGTGTCACCAAATAATCTTATGAGATTCAAAGATTAAGACACTTATAGGGACAGACTCAATGCTTCCTATCAAATCTCTTCAAACCACAAAAGGTTCATACAAAAAGGAACATACACCAGTACCTACTGAAGATCTTATCTATTCTTATCCGATCGTGTATGATGTTCCCTGTTCTTTATTTATTCGAGAATTGTTGATTCGAGTAGTTTTACTACGAAGAACAGCAGTTGAAGAACACGATCGAGTTGTGCACACAATTATTTTTCTTATTTTTCTATACGAACAATAAAAGAAAATCTTATCTTGTACCTCTTAATTTTCTATATTGTTAATATAGAAAATCTTAATTTTAGTTTTTTATTTTTTTATGTAGGTAACATAGAAAATCTTAACTTCAATTTTTTATTTTTTTATGTATAGGTAACATAGAAAACACTACTTTTACTTTATTTTTCTATAACAATAATATAGAAAGTGGTTAAGTTTATTTCTTTCTTTTCTATATTAATAATACAAAGAATATTAATTTTTATTTTCTGCTTTTCTATATTAGTAATATACAAAGTCTCATTATAATTCTTATTTTTCTATATTATTAATACACATAACAGTTAGTTTTATTTCCTATTTTTCTATAATAATAATATAGGAAATATAAATTTTCATTTCTTTTTTTTCTATACCCTGAATATAGAAAATCGCATATTTACTTTTTATTTTTCTATAGCAATAGTATAGAAAATGGTTGATTTTATTCCTTAATTTTCTATATTAATATTATAGAAAATCTCAAATTTAATTTTTCATGTTCGAGAAACTTGATGTAAGACTTGACATCAGATTTCTGAGACAACAATTTTTCGTATGATTTTCCGTATGATCTCGTATGATTATATACAATAGTTTGTAAGATCTAATAGAATCATACAAAAATTCATGGCCGATCTTTCTATATGATTTCTCGATGTGGAAACCTACGACTAAGTTACGACCATATACGGTCGTATACTACAATCGTGCACGACAGTCGTTTATTTGCAACGTATACGTTGATCGTACTTGAACGTATGGCATCGTGTACGTCCATCGTATACGATCGTCGTATACGATGACCGTTTCTAGACGTATTTCGTCGTATACGATCGTTTACGATCGTGCTTTTTTGACCTGGGATATTACTCACAGATTTTCTACCATTTTTCAAAGCGTAATTGTTTTGCTACTATCCGGTAACCATGGCAAAGACGATGACAAATCTTAACTCAAACTTTATCCTGAACATAAAACAAATTATATTGATGGTGCACAAGTAAGAAAGTAGCGTTGACGCTAAAATAAAATAAATTTTATTAGCTTATTTCTTAGCTCTTTGCGAGCTACCCAGTCAGAGAAGCCCTTCAAAAAACAGCGTTAGAATTTTGTTCAAACAACATTTTAAAAATTTTTTAACGCGTATTAATGCTTTAAGGATGCATGAATCCATTATAATGCATAAATTTTTCCTTAATATGCCCATTTTTACTACGTTTTCTGCTAATTTCTACTGATTTTACCGAGTCCATAAAGCCAAACACGCTTAAATGGAAAAATTTTACATTCCAAAACTCATTTTAAGGCATTTTGTGTTTGATCACGATTTTCTCTACCTTTTAATGTTTAACTGGTTTTAATGCGTTTTAATAGATATGTTAATGTAAACAATATAGAAGACAAAATTTTTATCAAATAAAAGTACTCTTCATCTACAAGAATTGGCTAGTATAGATATAATATTTATTTTTCATGTAGGAAAGATAAATTTTGATGTATATATAGATAGATGTCGCTGCAAATTTTTTTTAGTTAAATTTATTTTTACGCTACGTTTTTGTGGATTAATTTGAAGTCGTTCTAAGCAATGATTGGTATTTGGATAGAGTAACACTCTGAAGTTGTTTATAGCTAGAAAAAAGTCGTAACCCAAGCAGACAAAAAATAACGGAAAAACGAGTTTAAATACAAACAACTTTTCGACCTTGTTGGGTTGCTAATCGAGGCACCCGATTGAAAGTTAGTAAGGATTAGAAATATATGGCGTGAAAAATATCACTTTTTCAGGCTAACAAAAATTTCAGGGATTCAATGGGTAGAAAATCTTAGTCGTTTTCCTATCGACTCTTTCTAAACGTTAGTGACTGACAAGCGGGAATCGTGATTGTCATCCCAAAACGTTCGGATCTTTTTAGCGTTTTCCCATGCAGCTTTCCTAAACGTTACTAATCAACAGTAGGGAACCGTGATTGCCATCCGAAAATGTTTAAAATTTTTGAGCTTCTTCACATCTACTATTTGGCCGTATTTATCTTTCGCACTTTGAAATTGTGATAAACACTCCAACAACAACCAATGCTTCTTAATATTTTCAAATCTACTTCCTACATATGTTGCTCACCTGTTAACCTGAACAACGACTGCCGTTCGAAAACATCTGGAAATTTTTACTATTTTCAGCTAACCTTTTTAGACCCTTTTGTGATATAGATAAGCCAGTATTAGTCCAGACTCAGACAGGTAGGAAATCATTTAAGCAACCTCAAGTGGAGGCAAATAGGTAATTATTCATCTTTCTGCTTACCTACATACCTGCTAACCTCTTATCAAACTATCTTCCAGCCTATTTATCAATCTCTCTAGCTCGCTATCTATCTAACTACCGACCTATCTAACTAGCTACCTATGTATCTAACTACTCCAGAGAGAAAGAAGTTTGGAAAGACTTTTTGAAGAGTTTAGCCACCAAACAAAACGCAGAACCCATCATTATAGATCTGACTAGATTGAGATTCGGTGGAAATTTAATGACCCAGTGAAAAATATTTCTAAAAATAGCGGAAGAGAACGCATTCATAAAAATGTAGAGATTTGTCTTTTACATGAAGAATGTGTTCTACAGCTTAGAGAACGTTCTCACAAACAAAAAGAAAAGTTCTGAGTCTAAAGAAACCCATTCTTTACTATTCCACACTAGTACAGAATGCTTTCTTCTCAGTTCAAAAATCGTCCTCTGTCTGGATAGAAAGCGTTTTGAACCGTTCCATGAGCCAATAGAACGTGTCTCTACTCATTCTATTTCGAAACAGTCAAGGTAGGATTCCCTCGAAATGAGACCGCTTTTTTTAACATTCTCTTGAGAAACATCTGTAGAATGGATTCTTTTGACTGATGAACGCTTTCATCTGAATTTAACGTCACTTTTGATTCAAAAATTACAGCTTTGCAGTACGATACCCTGAAACTGGTGCCAAAAATGGTGGAACCTTCAATTAGTCATACTTTACAACTGACAATCCTAATTCTAAAAAATTTGGTTTTTAATAACAGTTTGAGCTACGAAAAATTAGAGCACGTCATTGGATAGAGCTCGTCGAGTTGCATCAGAATCGATCTTTCAAAAAATTATGTCTGAACTTCTCTTCGAGAACTCTTATAGTGAATCTAAATTCAGGCAATAACGACCAAGAATGCGTTCCAAAAAGCTGGGACAGTTAAGAACGCATTCCAAAAAACATGGAATGTGTTCTTAATGGTTCCATTTTGGAATGCTTTCCACTTTTGTTGGAACGTCGTCTTTTCTTAACAAAAAGGCTTTTAATATTACGGAACGCGTTCTTTCCCCTTTCTTTGAAGCAAATATTTGTCACTGGGGAGATTATTCATGATTTTTATCACTTATGATGCAACGCCGCCCATACGCAATCCCATTCGACTGATTCATCATGAAAAACTTTCTTAACTCTCAACTATAGATGCCTCATAGGAAATAAATTCTATGCGCTCTACAACTATCATACTGCTGGAAACGAATCGATCTTTTTAATTGTCTTGCTATCTCACACCTTCAAAGCGTTTCTAGAATTCTAATCTTGAACAGCAATTAACGATTTTTGTTTCCAAAACAAAGTAGTCTCATTCCATATGGGAGAGAAAGGGAAATCCAACGAAAATAGTACTCATTCATTCCAGATATAACATGCGCAAACATCATCAAATAATTTCTTTCTTAAACAGTGCAAATCGTGTCCTCTCATTTGCGAACATAAAATCGAAATTAAAAATCTGTTAAGTTCAATTTTAGTTGTTTCTAAATTTAATTTATTCAAAATTAAAATAATCTTAGGTCCAAAATTTTCGGTTTTCAAATTGCAAAAAAGTTTACGAGTATCAATTTTAAAATAAGTTAAAATTTCAGTTATATATTTAAACTTACTGAAATTTTATAGAGTTCCCTAAAAATTGAGTTTCATTATTTCAATTTAACGATCTGTAATTTGTAGAGTGCGATAAACTACAGAATTGCTTGTTTTATTCTTAATTGACTACAATTTATAGACTTCGTCGGACATAATTGCTGCTATGAATACCATCAACTGTTTTTTATTTTGAACAGGCCATACAATTATGATAGTAAATTGGAATCAAATATTGAATGGAGATCACTGATTAGGGTGCAAAAGCATTTCTAGACAAAAATCATAAATACAAAAAATGCTTTTCCAAAAGACGGCTCAGAAATATAGATGTTAATGAGCGTCTTCTCTTGACGAACACAGTTCTATTCGCCTACATCAGAGTCGTAACAAATATCAAATTATCACAACAAGTTATGATACAATCTCCTTAAAAACTAGTTTTATCTTTAACTGAAATCGTTCTTAGTTCAGCCCAAATCAACGACCCTTGCTCGTGCACTATGAGTATTAGTTTATCAATAACAAAAGTAAAAACCAGCTAGTACATTCTATTGTTGACTTTCGTTAAAATTCTTCGGAGCTAGATTCAAAGAAAAATTTTATTTTGACTAAAATCTAATGTTCTCCATACATTACAACAATGGTACTAAGTTTAGAAAATTTCTCTGATCAAAAACTAACGACCTGCACAAATTACAACATGCTTAGTAAAAAGAATAAACTTTTATAAAACTATTTAAAACAATTTACTTTCAATATTCGTTCGCAGTAATTGAACTTTTAAAAGCTAAATATAAATTTTAATCGCTTTACAAAAAATTGATAAAAGTATCAAATTTAAATCAAACGCAATTTTAAAAATTTTAATTTATTTATAATTTATTTTCTTTATATTCGCATATGAGAGGTAGCTATGCAAATAAGAAAGTTCTACTCACAAGCACAACTTATAATCCAGTTTTGAACCAAACGTTTCCACGTTCGTATCATTGTATTTCTGCCGGACGTCCACCAAGAAAAACAAACAATAAAAGCAACTAATTTTCTTGTGTCTGATGTTTCTACCTTTTTCTTTTTGGTGTTTTAATTTCAGAAGAACCTACAACAAAACTAAACAATCATTAATTTCATTTCTTCAACAATTTTTATCGTTGCATTTTCATTTGAGAAGAGCCTAAAGCAAACCAGACGGATGATTAGTTTTGTCATTTCATCAATTCTCACCTTCGCATTTCGATTTGAGTTGAACCTTCAACGATACAGAGGAATCATTAGTTTCATCACTTGCAGAATTATTGCCTTTTCGTCTCCATTCGAGATGAACATAAAACGATATAGAGGGATGATTAGTTTTATCATTTCAGCAATTCTCACTTCGCCTTTCGATTTGAGTTGAAGCTAAAATGAATGCAGAGTAATAATTAGTTATATTATTTGAGTGTTTGTGACCTTTGAATTTCGATTTGAGATGGGCCCTAGAGCTCCACCAAAAATTAATGTTATACATTATTTGAAGAATTCTTACCGTGGCATTTCGACTTGGGTAGATTCTAAAATCATAAAAGCTGGGTGGGGGAGGTGCTGATATACAAAAGATCCGAATGACAACACGCACACGCATTCGATGTTTGATTCCATGTTACAATTAGACAATATGCCCAAGTTCAAATAAATAAAGCTTATACCATGTAGAGTAACAATGATGTCTAGTGAACTCTATAAATTGCAGCTAATACAAAGTAAAACTGAATACGGTGGCATATGTAATCGCGAGCCATTGAACAATTGTCCACAGAGTTTTTGAAAATACTGACGGTCGATCATAGTAAAAATGTGCAGGATAAGCTTTTTTTGTACTCTGTACCTTGACTGAGAAAAATTTTCTAATATTTACCCTACCCTGCAGAGCACAGTAAGGTAGAGTAATCCTGGGCATGTGTAGCTTATGGTCGTCTATCCCTCGAAATAGTTTGACAAGTAAATTTCTCACAAATAACAAATTCCTGACTTACGTCACTGACTCTATGTATAAGTTTTCTGAAAATTCTTATGAGTAAATTTTAAAACGAAGATCTCAAAATTAGGATTATTTCTTTAATTAAATGAAAAAAATCATTGGAATTGAGTTAAACGGTTTTATTTTGATTTTATGTTCGCACATGAGAAGACACAGGAAATTAATTTAATTTAAATAAATGAATTTTATTGTTTAGGTTGTGGTATACTTAATTAAACTAATTTATTTGAATGGGCATATGCATTATCGGAACATATTCCATCAGTTTTTTTCAGCACTAGAAGGTCAATGTTTTCATCCAGATGATATATATGAAGATGCTAGTGGTTCATCGAGTGGTTTGACAGCTGGTATTAAATGAAATCTTTTTACATTTTCATTAGGTACAGAAACTCAAGGATCATTACTTCTATCAGCAATCAGTGTAAGAAATGTTTGTGCACTTAAACCATCACTTAGTACATAGCCAAATCAAGATATTATTCCAGTTACTTATGATCAAGATTCATGTGGTCGTGTGACAAGATATAGTGAAGATGTCGAATTATCCCATAGAATTGATGCAAGAATTAAAGAGAATGATGATACTTATAATCGATCACTTAGAGTGGGCTATCTTAGTAAGTTTAATATATACAAAAACAAAAAAACTCTATTTTTAATTAATAAAAACTTACAAACAGCAGTTTTTCTATGACAAAATTTATCTTGTATCTTAATGATCAGATGTTAAACTACACAGAAAATAGTAGATTTTATGATCTCGAGATTCGTAAAAAAGTCCTTGATATCTTTGAATAAACTAGTTTCATTTTCTAAACCACTGCAGTTGATGATAAGGTGCTAGGCATTATTATAAGAATTCGTTCCAAGAGTATTTTTGTCTATTAATAAAACATATCATCAACGCATCATTTGAAATTCAAGTACGTTTGATAATGTTGACACTCGCGCTTATATGTACATATTAGTTCTCACTATCGCTATCTCGTTTGTAACATATATTTGAAAAAAGAAACAATACACATTATCTAAATTAACAAAATTATCTATTTTCTTATTTTTAAATCATGCGATGTTAGAATTAATTATTTGTTTTACATATGATTTAGTTTAGGTCAATTACAAGATAGCATTGTATTACTTCAAACACTTGCTGGTATATTACCTCTGACAGCATTAATCAACTTAAATAGTGATCTATTTCTTGCTCAACCAATAGCATCTGTATTAAATCCAACTACGTAGTGCTTGTAGTACAACATTTCACGATTTTCTTTGTTATTCTCCTACACGTGATATTCCATCATATTTATCAAATCTTTCATCTTATTATTCTCATCAAACTCTTTCATCTATTATTGAATGAAATTTATCTCATTCGCAATATATTCCTTATGGTCAATCATTATTTATACGAGCTATAGAATCATCAATTACACAGGAAGTATATGATGAATATAAGAAAGCAATTCAAGAATCTTTTCAATCATTAATTAATTATCTTAACTTAATATATTCACTTGATTGTTTAGTAACAATTGGTAATGACGATATATTTTCTGGTACAATGATATGTAGTATACCACGTGCTAATGTAACACTGGATTATTATAATTTTAAACAGCCACAAATAAATATTGTTGCTATTGGATTTTCTCCTGGTGATGATCTTCTTCTTCTTCGTTTTCTTCAACCTTTAGAAAAAGCAAATTATCAAGTTGTAAAAATTAATACACGAACACTTTCAAAAATATATTCACTCTCCAATAATATCGTCTTATAAGAATGGTTGCTCAATATTTTAAGTAAACTATTCCATTTATAAATAATCATTACCTTTTATAAACATGGTGATTTTGCTTGAATTTTTCCCATGATCACTGAATGACAAACATTTTTTCGTTCTCACATAATATTTTATTTACTGCAATACTCTTTTTTTTAAATAAACTTTGAAATATTCGTTTTTTTAGATTTCTATAAACTTGTTTGACGTTTAATTATTATGATGATTGATACTAGTGATGAAAATCGAATTATTCAACGAAGAAATTCATCACCATCTGAAAAACATATTAAAGATAATGAAAACTTGGTAACATTAACATCAATTGCAACACCAACAGCATATGATTGGGAAAGTGATAAAAGACGTTCGAAACCTTTTGATGATGGAACAATGAGTTTTTTTTGGCGTGCACATACAATAACATGTCTGGTTATAGCTATGTCATATTTATTCTATATTGCTCTTGTGGAACAACCATCGGAAGATTCGTCTTATAATACGAAACGGTAAATAGAGTTCGTTTTGAATATGATTTTGATTTATACGAACGAAAAAAATATTACTTATAACATTACGTATTTCATATAAATTGCAATGATGAGATAATACAAAGAAGTTTGAATTTTCTTTTATCAAAGATGCAATCAAGTAATTGAACTAAAGGTTTGATCAATTTTTATATATATAAATAGAAAGTTTTATATTGGAAGTTAAAAGCATTAGAACTATTCAAGCAAAATTAAAGCTTTCACTACTAAACTAATAAAGTCAAAATATGAGCTTCCAATAGCGTGCGTTGACTTAGATATTCAAATTTTAAGGTATATACGGTGCATGTAATATACCTATAATTCAGAATTTCAGTAAGCATTTTTTTTGTTCATAGCTGAGTAGAGCTTGCTGAATTACATAAGAAAAAGTATCTTTTGACTATACGAGAAAAAAATTGCTAGACAAAGCCCGAGATATCATCATTTTTAAATATCAGGGCATTTCGTATGGAGCTCGACAAGCTCTAGTCAACTATGAACAAAAAACAATCCTACAGAAATTCTGAATTGTGGATGTATTGCATGCATCAAAAATAATTTAAAATTCGAATATTTAAGTCACTGCACGCTGTGCAAGCTCATATTTTTAATCTATTAGTATAGCAGTAAAAGCTTTAAGTTGAACCAAGTATGTCTAATGTTTTTAACTCACAATGCCAAACGTTTCATTGTATGTGATGCAACAATTTTTTCCCACTGCAATAGGAGAGCACTTAAAGATATATCAAATAATCAAATACACCATAATGTTAACGTTGCATTAACATTTGTTCGTTAGTGAATATCATTTTCAAGGTATTCTTTTTTTACTCTTGAACTCTTATTTTGAGTACTATGTATAATTGATTATCGTTATTTTTGAAATCTACCGGCATTAACGGCTTACATTTTTCCTCTGTTGAACTGAGCATGTTCATACACAGCCATATCGATTGTATTTGAAACTAAATTTGAGTACGATAAATTTACCTTTAAGAATCTTCAAGATATCCATCACCACTGAAAACCTACCGCACTGGACATCTCAGGAAAATGTACGTCCTACATTAGAAAAGTTCAATGCACAGTTATTGCATGAATCCAAAACACTATGCATCAAAAAAAGAAAAGAAATCAATAGATGTTAAGGTATCTATCTGGTATTTGTAAAGAATAGTAGGAAAATATTTTTCTTGAGATTCAATAAAAAGTCTGTGTTTTTTATTTTCAGAGGTCTTCTAGCATGTGCTGGTTTTCTTCTTGTCTTTGGTATGACACAAACACCTGATGGTGTTTTTGTTCGACCTCATCCTGGTAAATTCATTTCTTCTTCAAAAGAAATTTACTCATTGAATTTCGTTGCTTTCTTTTTTCAGCTCTTTGGCGTTTTGTACTTTGTTTCAGCCTACTCTATGAAATTGTGCTTATCTATATTTTATTTCAAGTACGTAGATATATGCACACTATACATCTATATATATACAAACTCAATTTCAATGAGCTCAATAAAAATTTAGACAGTCGATGATGCAAGACAATTATTAAAAACTATTGATCCATCATTAGGTGTACCATTACCAGATAAAGACTATGGTGGGACATGTCGCATTTATGATTGGGACAATCCAGAAGATCCATTTTATGCTTTTAAAGTAGGAGACATGCAACAGAGATGGGATTGATTCTGTTTCAAAAAAAAAACAGAAACTGATCCCATATAAATCTGATACACTCTAACAAAAATTTCTATTATGGAAAGCACAAAATCATTTGAAAGATCTGTGGAGTGAAGAAGGTTTTGCCCTTTTTTGCACGAAACTTTTATGAATTTGTGGCGACACTCAAAAGATGTTTAGGGTTTGTATCTTCGTGAAGAACGTTGTTAGGTTTCGTAGAAACTCTATTTCTTTAGAGTGCATTCTAATACATTTGCTAATTCGTGTATAAGTTTTGGTGCGATCAGGAGAGGAGCAAAGGAGACTGAGTCCTCCCGCTACTTAGCCTAAAAA
>CAJNOP010003614.1:0-12535 GCA_905250075.1 Rotaria sp. Silwood1 | reverse complement strand
AGTACACATAACTCTCGGATTTAAATCCGAGGTTTCCACATTTATTTCTCTTTTTTGTCGTTCTATGCGTTGTTTTGTTAGAATGAGAAAATATATACTAATATTTGCATACAGAAGAGCATTACACTTAAATTTCGAATTTTTTCTCTTATGAGTAAACAAAACAATAGCTGTCTGATCTTATGATTATATGAGAAATGCAAGCAGTGTGTTGTTTAATGTTAAATTTCTTTACGATCATGATTTATTCGATTGATCATATAAGAGCTTTATCGCTCAGAAGAATTTATTGATGGACGTAATTTTGTAATTCATTGATATAGTAGTATCATTAATAGTGACTGTAATCCCACAGGCATGGAAATCATATGAAACATCATAGTGATTGTCGTAATCAGGTGTAAAATAAATGAAATGTTTTGTTGTTTGTTAGAACGTTGCCAGTTGGTTTTGAATCGTTAACCAGAAGATTAATTGCAAAAAAAATTAGAACAACACTCACACTTACACATCCATTTCTGCTCCATTTTCTTGAATTCTGTGAACATTTTTTTTTTTTGAGCTTTCAATCTCTAGATCGTAGATATGTTGCTATATTTTGTCATGTTTCTTGAGAATTATTGTGCAAAAACAAGATGTTATTCATCACTGATAATTCATCGAAAAAGTGAATACAAAAGCAATAACGAACATACGAGAAAGTTAAGAGAACAATAAAGAAAAACCTATCAGATGAATATAGATAAAAATAAAGAAATATGATCGACTTTTATCCAATAGAACGAATATTTCCTTGTCTATTGATTCACGTCCCATTTGTAAATACAGCAACGAGAATAAAAGTGATCAGTACACATATGATATTAGATTATTAAATATTACTCTCACAAATATGTAAATGTTTCTAATGTTAGAAGACGATAGGTGATGTTGGCAGTATGAATATACTGTCACTCTCACTCTAGTTAAAATAGTTTTTTATTATATTTATTATTTTCTCTCGTATCGATAGACTACGTAGGTTGATTTGTCTCAAGCACTCTATGAACGATAGAATCCATTTTTTTGTTTTTCTACTAGAAGAATAAAAAAATGATACTATTATCTACAGTAGGTATATACTTGATGTCTTTGCAAATGTGGAAGTTTCTCGTGCGAAAAACATTTGTAGATTACGTTTGCATTGATTCTTGATGGCATTGTTATATCGAGTTTTTTCTAAAGTGCAAATATCAAGAGCAAAACAAATCAATAAATAAAGTACATTGAAAACAAAGAAAAGAAAACATTTTTCTTGAATATTTCTAATTTTGTTGCCATTTTTTTGTTTGTAGAATGTGTAAACAAATGAATGTTAAAAAAACAAGGTTATGTTTTTCTTTCTTTCTTTGTCTTTGCTTGATTGCATCTCATCAAGAGTCTTTTGCCACTTTTCGTCTTTTTTGCGAACATATTTGCAAGCTTAAATGACTGGAAATGCGTTAAAATCAATCCATCATTGTTCATTAGGTTTCAGAAACGTTTTTCTTTTACTTTTCGAGAATCAAGTCTCAATGTCAGGTTC
The DNA here is from genome assembly GCA_905250075.1 of Rotaria sp. Silwood1. Classification (NCBI taxonomy): domain Eukaryota; kingdom Metazoa; phylum Rotifera; class Eurotatoria; order Philodinida; family Philodinidae; genus Rotaria; species Rotaria sp. Silwood1. Next base: position 10,971 of record CAJNOP010003614.1, on the reverse strand, counting down.
CATCAGTTTTTTATTTAAATAATGTAACAAGTACCTAAGCCTTTTGAGTGGGGTGTGGAGGGGTCCCCGTATCTCTGCATGGTCACCTGTACCCCACATTCATACCCACCCACACCCTCATCCGTCAAAAGATTTAACCTTAATAGGACCCTTTTTGGACTATCACTTGTTGTCGTCATGGGGTCTGTGCAGACTTCTATTAATAAAATAAATATATAAAAACAAAAAAAGAATTTCATGCGTCCTATTTCAAAGATCGCGAAGGCGACAAAAGATGTCAGCTCCTCTTGATTTAATTAAAACTCACTGCTCTAGCTGTAGTTGCTGAAATCGGTGCCTGGTCTCGCTTTCATTATCTCGCACACAGATCAAAAACTCCGTAGATTATTTTCATAATGCGGGTTTTACTTTATGTGAACGAAATGTATTATTAAAAATTAGAGAAAATATTTACTATTTTAGGAACTCTCCTTTCTTATATGTGTTTCAATCAACTTCACTGATGCTCTGTTCTCGAGATCATGATTACAGAATACATGGACTTTGGATGAGTAAGGTCGAAAAAAAAAACTTGCGACTGACTACTAGAAGATGCTTCGCACCTTAAAAATATGATAACAGCAACCGGTCTCTTATATTTATCATTATTGCCCATACATGGGTTTGTTGCATTATCTATTGTTAACAGAGTGCAGTTGAGAGTTTTAGCATGCATTGCTTCTTATTTTAGAGCTAGTCACAATCATCACGATAAGCACAATCAAGCGCGTATCGTGTATGAGCTTTTCTCGTTCGGGCTGCGCTATGAATGTATTAAAGCTAATCTTTTATATAATCTACCGTGTTATTAGAGATGTAATTACGAATCTTCAATCATATTGGTTTCATTCTCCCAAAAATAACACTGCCACCCCATGTGAGATTTTGACCATTTTGTATCGTCTAAAGTCAGGTGAAGGTGATGTGGCCAGAGATTGCGATTTTATGTGGCTGCATGAAAAATTTTATGACGCTGAAAAGCTTCTGAAATATGACCCAAATTGGGTACTTTACACGATTTCAGATCGATATGCGTATTTTACACTCTTACCAAAACCAATTACAGAATATAATGTGAAAAATGCACCTTTTCTTTGGTTGGAACAGTTTACTGATGCTCTCAAATTAGCTCGAATGCCAATAAAGTAAGTTTATGTTAAATTTAATTAAGCATCTTGAAATTTGTATGCATTGCAATTTATTATATTTAGAGATTTTTGTACTTTTGCATGCCATTCACTGGGACCTATGAAAGGAAAAGTAATTGTGTTTACCAATTGTCCGAGAAGTGGTTCTACACTGATAACTCAAATGGTTCAGGTTGGCCAGCAAGTTCTAACTATTGCAGAACCTATTTCTTTTACAAATCTAGCGATGATGCGTAATGAACACATATGGTCTCCGGACTTCTTCAATACTGTACTTCGATCACTTTTTTATACATATTGCAAAGATATGACAAAAGATCAGATTTACATACTAAAAATGGACTCGACTGGTGCATCGTTGGTTGGCCACATACACAAACTTTTTCCTGAAATTCCACACATATTTCAATTTCGTGAAAATGTGGAAAAGGCCACGATTTCTTCATATAAAATGATGCAAGGGGCAACCCTTTGGAAAGAAAATGTCCACTTAAACTCAAATTTTCCTAAATTAGGAAAATGGCTTTTTGGATATGGACTAGAGAAAAGTACTGTTGAAAAAGTTAAACCAGAAAGTTTATTGGAATTGGCCTTTATTATTTTCGCTGCTCCTTACACCTGTTTTCTGAAAAATAGGCATTGTTATGCTCTTCCAGAAGTAACATATGAAAATTTAATATCAAAACCAGAAGAAACTATTGGTGCAGTTTTTGATGTTTGTGGCATTTCAAAATCACTAATTCCAGAAGCACTGACTGCATTGAATAGAGATTCGCAAGCTGGAACTGTTTTAAGCAGAGATAAAATGGCACAAGTTAAAAGTCTTGAACTTAGCGAGTTGGATCGAAAAAGACTAAATGAAATAGCAAAAAGAATGGAATTACCTGAATCTGTTGTCCATTTCTAAGAAAATGGAGCTTGCCAACTGCAGTATTTATGATTTTGATTAATTTTGTGTTTTTAAATGTGTAAAATGTCACTTTGATTATTACTAGTGCGCTAGAATAAGTGTCCTTCTATGTGTTTCTTCAATATCTCAATCAAAAATCATCGCAGCAACCTAATTTTTTTTGAAAATGCAGAATTTAATTTTCTACAAAAGTGATCTTTATTTACTAATGTAAATAATTTCCATCATTCTTAAAAACTATCAACAAACGACTAGTCCAAGAATTATAGCTTTCAAAAACAACTTTGGGACTAATTTTTTTCGTAGCTCGTTTTAGTTCTTCAATTAAACTTTTTTTCATGTTATTTGGTCCCAGTTAATATTCCCAGCAAGTTCATCCCAAATACAATAGTTCAGAGGATTCAAATCTGGACTATTCGAAGGCCAGTGATATTGATCCAGAAATGCTGGAAAATGGCTGACGATGAGGGTGAGGATGAGTTTACAGAGGAGAGATAATTCAATCAGTCATACCACATGTTTTGATCCTTGCTACGAATCATGAGACATGTTTAGAATCACAATTACGTTAATTAGTATCGGAATTTTAAAAGAAAGCAGGTGGGAAAAGCTTATAATTTTCGGACGAAAAGTCATAGCGGGTGTGAGGTGTGGGTGTTATTCTTTCAGTCACACCCTCACACCCTACTTGTCTCTCAAATCTAATTCCACCTGTCTTAACAATGATATCAGATATATCGAAACGTCGACAATATAAAATATGAAAATATATAAATAAATAAAATAAATTTGAGCTATTGTAAAATTTTCATTTAATAGTATTATGCCTATTACAAAACATAACTACATCACACTTGGTGCTACACACAACCAAAATCTCAATGACATCAATATGATACGGAAAGAGCACATAATCTAAAATAGGACCGTCATTTTCGTACAATAAAGTCTCCGGTAAAAAAATCACTGTATCCATTTCTCTTTAAGTCCTTTTGACTTCTACTTAGAAGCAAAGAAATGTTGGAAGGATTTCTGCTGAAGAATAATCCGTTTTCTCTGAAGAAAACCAATTTCTGTCAGAAACTTCTTTTAAGATGACAAAGTAAAATGATCAATTTCTCTCTAAGTCTTTTAGACTTCTGCTTATGACTGGAGATATCGATGAAGAATTTTTCTATCGTATAGATTTTGTTTCTTTGTAGTGTGACGGTCTTATGAAGGTAGTGTGTTAGAAACTGTTTTTCTCTTTGACTTTGTATGAATACAAGAAAGAGATGAAAAAGAACGACGACAAAAAAAAAATAATAACGTCACCCTTCTTTTTTTACTCGTACCAAAAATAACTGTCCTCTATACGATAGTAAAAGAAAAGAAAGCAACAAAAGTAAAGATTACACTTGGTGGTCTGTCTTTTTCTTAATATGACTGACGCAAGATATCGAAAGAATATTTATTTAAATATTTTCATACTCCTTTTCTCAATCTTCTTGTTTTTTAGTTTTCTATTTCAAAAAAAAGAAGAGTAAGTAGTTGATTATAATTATATTTTAGAAGAGTGGGAATAATAATTCACGAGTAATACAACAAACTGCAAGATTAGATCAAATGGCTACCGATCCGAACTATCAGACGTCGACAACAACTCCTGAAATCGATGAACGTCTTTATTCACGACAACTGTATATAAACTATTTTTTACATATGAGAAATAAGAAATAAATATTGTTTATTCTTTTATTAGTTATGTGATTGGAAAAGAAGCAATGTACGAATTACGTAATGCTGATATTCTTATATCAGGCATGCGTGGTCTTGGTGTTGAAATTGCTAAAAATCTGATATTGTGTGGTGTTAAATCAGTTATTGTTCATGATTGTAACAATGTTGACTACAAAGATTTATCATCACAAGTATAATTAATTAGTATGATACTTGTTTTTTTTTGTATTTCTACAATAGTATTATTTTTCTGAATTTGATATTGGTCAAAATCGCGCTGAAGTTACTAAAGAAAAATTATCTGAACTGAATAATAATGTTAATGTGACATATTCTTCATCCAATATTGATGAAGATTTTCTTCAAAAGCATAAAGTGAATGTATGTTACTTTAAATTGTCGAAAAAATCAAATATGTTTTGTTTTGTTTTTTTTTTGTTGAATGAATGTATAGGTATTTGTTCTTACTGATGATGATATTGATAATCAAGTAAAAATAGGTGATTATTGTCATGAACATGGAATAAAATTTGTTAATGCTAATATAAAAGGTTTATTTGGGTAAAATAAATAAATGTGTTTTATTTATGAGGTATATCTTTATTTTAAATAGACAAATATTTTGTGATTTTGACCAAAACTTCAAAGTATTCGATACAAATGGTGAAGATTCAATAACAGAAGAAATAGTCGATTCAATCAGTCATGTATGAATTGTTTCTGAGTAATGGAGAAAGTTTGTTTATTTAAGTTTGTTGTTCAGGATGAAATTGGTGTTGTATCAATAGCGACATATACAAAACATGGTTTCGAAGATGGATCATACGTTACTTTTCATGGTGTGAAAGGAATGACTGAAATTAATGATCATGAATTCAAAATCACTGTACTAGGTTTGTGTTCTTTTTTTCATTAGTTATGTTGTCTAGATAGGAAATGATTGTGTTTAGATCCATATACATTTATTATTGGTGATACAAGAAATTTTGGTGTTTATGAAGGTGAAGGAACAGTTACTGAAGTCAAAAAAGCAGAAACTGTGCATTTCGTAAGTCGATTTTTTTCTTCTTCGTCGATCATTAGATTTTGAATTATTTTCTTCAATTTAGAAATCATTTTCTGGTTCATTGAAAAATCCAGAAATATTAATTTGTGATTTTTTCAAAGATGTCAATGTCTGCTAATCTTCATTTATCATTTCAAGGTTTATCACTTTTTCAAAACCAATATAATGCATTGCCTCAACCATGGAATGATGTATACCATATTCATTTATTCTTTTATTTATCATTTCTTTGTTTCTCATTTAGGATGATGCAGATAAATTCTATGAAATAGTTGAAAAATTGAATAGAGAAAATCGTGAACAAGTATTAACAGATCAACTGAATAAACATTGGATAAGACTATTTGCTAAAACATGTACTGGTGATTTATGTCCAATTCAATCTGTTATTGGTGGTATTGCTGCTCAAGAAGCAGTCAAAGTAAGAAGCATTTCATTCATTCATTAATGTTTTGTTTTGTTTTATCAGGCAGTGACAGGAAAGTTTATGCCAATTCGACAATTTTTATATTTTGATGCTATTGAATGCTTATCTGAAAATGTCTTTTATCTATCAAATGAAGGAACAAGTGAATCAAACACAAGATCAAATTTCCCATCAAAACAAAGTCGATATTATTTTCAAGAAATTGTTTTTGGTGAAGATTTACAAGATAAACTAGGCAATGCTAAATACTTTCTGGTAAGAAAAGAAGAAAGAATGATGAGAAAAAAAAATATGTTAAAATAAGCGAATTAATTATAGGTTGGTTCAGGTGCAATTGGTTGTGAAATATTGAAAAATTTTGCTATGATGGGCATTGGATGCGGAAGAGATGGTGCAGTATTTGTATCCGATATGGATTCAATCAAGATATCGGATTTACATCGACAATTTCTATTTCATTATCGGGATATTGGTGTAAGTTTTTTTATCTGCTCGCAAATAATAATTGAGGTGAGAAGTTTTATTGATCTTTTCAGAAAATGAAATCAATAGTAGCAGCTCAATCAATAAAAGTAATCAATCCCAATATGCATGTTCATGCATATGTCGATGGGGTTTTACCAGAAACAGAACATATATATAATGATCATTTTTTCAACAATTGGATGGTCTTGTCACTGCAGTTGACAACGTCAAAATTCGTAAGTATTTTGATTACATTCGAATCACTGATATAGATTAAAATTCTTGTCATTTATGGCGTTGTCGGATAAAGAGGTATGTGATATGCAACTTAAAGGAGTACAGTTCAAGACACATTTTTTAAGTATCAATAAGGTTTTTGAAGAGACTTGATTAAGTTTAAATATTCTTAATGATCTGTTCGACTTAAGGTAGATTTCTACAGTAGAACATCTTGCATATTGTAATTTTCAAGAATCCGTAAAAGACTAAAAAAATCTGTGCTGAACCCAAAGATGATACTTCAAATCGATATTAGCCTGTTTCTTATCAATAAAAACTTTGAACTTCCTTCTACCACAGATTGACAAATCAGTCCATTTGATTTAAACAGAGTGGATATATGCAAATTTTTTATCGTAAAGTTATTTATGACCCATTTTATATAAATATTTAAAAAGCTAATTAACGATGGGCAAGAGAGAAATACGTTTAAAAGAGATTTATCTGATTCTTTTACACATCACTGAAAATGGAAAAGTTATTTCTTATTACTTTCAGCTGTCCGCTTGTCAATGTGGCATAATTCGAGAACATCTCTTCTCGGAAGGTTGAGTTTCATCAGCTACTTTCTTATCATCTCTTTATCTTTAACCAGAATTCTTTCACTTCTATAAAATTCATGATATATGAATGACAAGTGATATTGATTCTAGTTTTATTCCGACTATTTTTTTGAAAACTTGAAACTCTTTGTCTTACGGTCAATACATTGATCGTCATTGTGTCTATTATCGAAAACCATTGGCAGATAGTGGTATATTTGGTACAAAAGCAAGTGTTCAAGTTGTTGTACCATTTCTTACTGAATCATATTCATCTACCAATGATCCACCCGATCCAATAGTAGACCTGAGTACTGCAATACATTTTCCAATTTCTATTAATCATATTATTCAATGGGCGATCTATACTTTTTCTGATCTATTTACAATTCCTGCTCAACAAGTTGAAGAATTTGTGCGTGATCCCAAAGGCTTCGCTGAACGAACAGCTAAAAAGTCCTCCGAATATGAAAAAAATGGAATTGTTGAAAACGTTAAACGTATTCTTGTTGAACATCGTCCAAGAAATTTCACCGATTGTATCAAATGGGTAAGTTTATATCGTTTACAATAAAAACGAATGTTTATCTTTTTTTGTTCATTTAGTCTCGAAATCTCTTCGAACAACAATTTCATAATGCAATTGTTCAGTTACTTCATAATTTCCCACGTGATCGTGTGACAGATAGAGGTGAACTTTTTTGGAGTGGATATAGACGATGTCCACATCTATTGAAATTTGATGTTAACAATAAACTTCATTTGGATTTCATTATTGCTGCATCCAATTTATTTGCACATATGTATAATAACCCACAAACATGTGATCGTCAATTTATTGCACAAGAAGTAACAAAAGTACAAGTGCCTGAATTTAAACCAAAAAGTATTTTCACAGCAGATAATGATAGTAACCAATGGAGAGTGGATGATCAGCAACGAAAGAATGTTCAAGAGGAAAACAATTCGTCAATTGAACAACTCCTTAATCGATTGCCTAAACTTGATGAAATAGTTGACATTAAGATTCAACCACATGAATTAAAAACAGATGATGATACGAATTTTCATATGGATTATACAGTAGCAACAACTCTTTTACGAGCTGAAAACTATGAAATACAAATAACTGATCGAAGTCAAATCAAAAGAATTGCTGAAAATATAATTCCAGCTATTGTAACAACAACAGCAATGGTTACAGGTCTTGTTTGTCTTGAAGTTTATAAATTAATTCAAGGTCATAAGAAGATTGAATCATATCGAAATGCATGCCTTAATTTGGCTTTGCCATTCTTTGCATTTTTTGAACCGATACCACCAAAATATCAAAAGGCATAGAATATTAGACAATCACTTTTGAATAACTATAAATTCTTCTCATTTAATTATAGTATTTAGATAAGAAATTCACTTTATGGGATCAGTTTGAAGTGACAGGTGATATGACATTGGAAGAATTTATAGAATATTTTAAGGTAAAGAAAAATCAATCTGATTTAGGATTCATTTTTGTTTAACTTTGAATTGTGGAATATAGTGTGAGCATAAACTAGTACCAAACATAATTTCAGAAGGATCGTTTATGATTTATAGTGCACATTTTATGCATCAAACGAGTAAAATACAAAATATGACACGAAAGTATGTATTTACTTGGATGATGGATTGATAAAAACAAATTAATTTCTTTTCATTTTTAAGAATTTCTCATATATATGAAAGTGTGAGCAAAAGAAGAATACCACCGCATGTTCGGTCTCTTGTATTATATATGTTATGTGATGATCTTGAAGGAAATGAAGTTCAAGATGTTCCTTATGTCAAGTATACATTTGCATGAACATATTATTTGTAAAATATTTGAAGTTATAAAAGAGAGTGGAAAATTATATATGTCATAAAGTTTGACATTGAAATACAAGAACTAATTGAATGACAGACAGATAGATAAGTTATTTCCTAAGGTATTTATTAAGAAGAATGGATAAATCGAAATACTAATGGATATCAGCATGATCAAAAGAAAGTTGAAAAATGAAAAAGGTATATTGCATTTTGTCAAGTGTTCTTCAATGTTGCAATAAGTCGTTGGAACGAAAAAAAAATTTCTCATCGTTTGTTGTCCTGTTTCAAATCTGTAACGGATGAAACATACCCATACTAAAAGTAACTTGCTTCTTTCTATTATGAACAAATTTTTAGTTCAAATATGCACAGCGATCAACAGATCATCGTGAAAAAGAAATTAACATGAGTTCATTGATTATAAGGTAGCGCTCATTCTACGGATTCGCTAACCATTTTCTCGAAGAAGATATTGCACGTTTCTGGAGAATTTTTCGATAACAATATATTCAACCTAGTTTATATATCAGATATATGTGCGAATAAATATAGAGCTCATTTTCGCATCAACATGAATGAAGATAAGATTACTATCCACTCATATTCTCTCCACGCTTCTCACCTAGAGGGTGGGTGCGGGTATGGTTTAATACATCATGATACCCACACGCACACACTAGCGCATACCCTATACCCACCCACACTCACACCCACACTCTTAAATAGTTTAAATACTGGATCAAGAACAAATTGACAAAAACCACGAAGATAAACTTCACCACCTGTTTGTGACCATTTTTTTTCTGTTGATGAAAAGAAATTTTCATCTCATAAACAATTCATTAATTTATCAACTGTACCTTTTCTTGGATCAACCTAAATTGATTCAAATGAAAAAATTATTTAAAAAAATAATTCTTTGTTCCAACATATGCTCTTATGTATAACGATATAAATCGAATACATCATCGTTTATGAGGAGAAACTTTTTTTTCCTGTTGGCAAAGTTGAACCACCGTATGCGTATTAAAATAAAACACATTTGGTTGGCCTATGAACTTGCCATAATTAAAAAACTTTAATTATTCTTACTGGTAAATCATCCATTGGTCCACTTTTCATCACCATAAGTTGCAATGATAACATTTACATTTTCAACAATACTTTGAAATGTTTGAAAAGGATCTTCTTGTTGAAAGTTTAGTTGAAGTAATGCACGATCCATTTTATTTATAAATAATATTGGTTTAATACGTTCATCAATGGCTTGACGAAGAACAATATCAGTCTGTAGACCAACATGTTTACTCAGAAAAAAAACAATAGTTCCTTTTTAGGTCATTGTTGGTTCTACTTGGTTTATAGTTCTTACAAAGAATTCTACATATTTTGAGTTAGTTGGTACGATATACATTACAATCGACGTTATTTAAAGATTGATTGAAGTTTTCTGAATGAACATGATTTAGTCTCGCAACGTAAATATAAAATATGTCGAGCAAAAATGTGTCTAACCTCACTGAAAACGAACAATTCCTTGTAAAACTTATGAATCAAACGATGATTCAAAGATGAACTTTATACGCCTCTATCTATTCATAATATATCTGAAACACAATCAACAACGACAAGAGCACCATCGGTAACATGTAAAGCGGCGGTAACGTCTGATGAAAAATTCACATGACCTGTAGAATCAATAAGATTGATTAAAAAATGAGATGGATCAGATTCACGTTCTTGTTTAAGAAACGATAAATCTTTATCAGATAATTCGTAATAAAGTAAAATAGTTCTACAAAATAAGAGAGATTCTTTTCAATTTAAATTTAAAATAAAATTTTACGTTGATTTAATTGTCATATATCATTCTTGTTCATCTTTTATGTGTTTGTAAAAGGCATTTTATCTGGTTTTTGTTGAGTAATAATAGCAGCTTTACAAACAAGTAAATCAGTTAATGTTGATTTTCCATGATCGACATGACCAATGATGGACATACTTTGAATGTTCTTCTTTTTGTCCATCAAACTACGAATTTGATCGACAGTAAAATTAACCTATGAAGAAGAATTTCGAAGATTTTTTTTTCAGTTTTATTTAACCAAACTTACCATGATTGGATTTATTGGTTATTGGAATAAGATGAGAAAAGAAAATTTTCGGCTTGATTCAACGGGTTTCTGAAATAAAATATAAATCAATAAATAAGATAAATTTCGAAATGATACAGCATCTGTTTGCTCAATTAAACATGAATGAATGATATGAAGGAACAAGAAATGGCGATGGTTAAAAGAGGAGAGATTTTATTTTCGTTGGTGTATTTTCAATTAATGAGTGTAACCGAAAATTGAGAATAAGCAAAGGATATGATGCAGAAAGACGGGTGACAGTGTTGTTGGATCACGTATTTTAAAGCCTTGCTTTGTTTATCGTTTCTTCAACCTCAATTCTGTTACCTGTTGTACGTGATTTTATTTCTCTCTTGATATTAACACACACATTATTATATCTATAGATATATA
>CAJNOP010003611.1:0-12548 GCA_905250075.1 Rotaria sp. Silwood1 | reverse complement strand
AGAACTAAATTATGCTGTTTGTGATTTCTAGTCTATTATACTGAACATTAACTGATGCTATGATCGATCTTTGGAACGTGTCAATTTCATATTTGGTTTGTTTATTAGGAATTGTATGTTCACAGAAATGTTGTTTTGACTTCAGAAAACTTGTCATACTATATTTTGACAATATTGGTTTATGAAATTTCTATGGAAATTTTCTGATAGAAATGGTGAATCTGATAAAGTTCAATATTGTTTTGATCTGTATGTTTGTGAAATATATGGATTAGAGTTTTTCCTCTTTATCTATACAGTTATACATTAACATTTAAGTTCGTTTTTTTTCTGTATTGTTAGTGATGCGCTTTGGATTTTCCTTTTTTGGTAAATATGTATAATTGATGGGCTTTCCCTTTTATGTCATTTATGCCAGTTTTGTCTCTTTTCTTGTGTTGTGTTTTCTTTCATTTTGTTCTATGAATTTTATTTTCTTTGTTCATTATTTATAGACTTTTTCGTTAAAGACTCTTCGCATGTTTTGATCCTATATATATATATTCGTTAGACTGTTACGAAGATGATAGATAGATATAGTTATAGAAACGAAGTACAAATGGAATCTAAATATCACAAATAGTCTATTTGTAAACGACAATAAAAAGAAAAGTGCACAACAGATGAATATGTTGGTGAAAAGAAAATATCCAGATTTGTTATAAAACAAATTGCTACGTATTCAGGTTCATACGTAAAAGTGAGAACATGTGTTGTATTATCAACTGCGTAATATAGTGAAGGTGAATAACTTATTTTATTGACTCGAAGAACAGAAACAGAATAACAAGTTAGACTAAGCGGAACGAAGAAAAGTAATCATGTTTTTAAGAAAAGACAAGTATATATATATATATATAAATATTGAAATCTATATATCGTGATCACTCATACAATGAAATGAGGAATAGAAAGAAAACAAAAGAAATATAACCATAGGAATATTGTTGTACACGACATTAGAGTGATGAGAACATAAAGGAAAAGAACACATACATATATATGTATATGTATTGATATATATCTAAATGATTACTCATCAGTAGACAAACACCAACAGACAAGAAATGAAATAAAATATCAGAATAATAACAATTATTGTAAATACGTTACACAAATACATCTATCCGAGTATTGAAATGAACTGGTTTTTGAAAGATTTAATTATGTAGAAGAATAACAGTGCAGCATAATTCAAACAAGACAAAGATCATATCTATTCGAATCTAAAGAACATAGCATCATTTGTTCTAGCAAAACTTGATATTTCTGATATATGTTAGTGAAGCCTAGAGAACAAGAACATGAAATATAGAAAGAATCTCTTCTGACAATAGATTGAATGAGTTTATGAATTTCTTTCTGTATTATTTATTTCGATTATTTTCTAGAAAAAACACATGACTAATCATTTGTAAGGATGGAGTACAAATGTTTGTTTTCTTGCACTTCTACAATATGTAGTTGTTGAGGTTTCATCATTTATGAAGTGTGTTTTACTATTTTTAAAAATTATTTGATTATATTTAACATAAACTAATCGTTTTCTTTTGTAGGAGACAGAAAGAAAAAAAAGTATTGATGGATAAATAGTCAAGCATAATAGTATTAATATCATTTGTATCACACATATTTTCTCATATGAATTTTGAATTGTCAATTTCATTTTATTTCAATACATTCACAAATACTAGATGATGTATCCGAGATAAGAAGATCAAGGTGATTTTTTTTCTATTGCTACTCGACAAACATTATCGTTCATCAAGATAGAATATAAAGATTTAATTTTATTTTGAATTGTAACTGTAAAACTGTTTTGTGTAAATTATTCTAGATGATATTTGAAACATATTTATGAGACAAAGTTTCAGTATAATACTTTCAATATTTTGAATATTAAGGCTTGAAACAAGTTGTAAATGCGTTTATTTCAACAGATGTAGCTATAATGTTGATTCATTTTTAGTAAAACCATATTTATTCTATTATCTTGCTCACATTGTAAATGCGTTGAATTGAGGACTATTTATAATTAACAAACGATGTAGATATGGAAAAACTTTCCTTGCCACTAGATTACATTTGGTTGGACAATGCATGATGATAAAAATGAGTTGCTAAGAAATTTCATAATGCGCTATATTATTAATGACGGAATATTGTAAAAACTAAATTCATCATGGCAGATGTACAAACCCATTCATACTACTCAAGTGGCTCATCTTCAATCAGTTTTTAATTTTCTAGCAAATGACCGGAAGTCTTTCTTCTATTGGAACTATTTAAGTTAACTTCAGTCTATTTATAGTTCATGATCTGGCCTCAGAAAACCTGCCACATATTGAATAATGTAGTTTTGGATGATCTAATCTACCGCTTGTCTTTTTTTAATACATCTTCTCTTCAACAGACTAGTCTGAACGGGATAGGTAAAAAAAACAATTTATAGACGTTGCGAGATCCAATTATATTCTGAACTAGTTCAGATGTGTTTATAGGACATGCTTGATCAAGATAACTACTCATGGCAGATATGAAAGACGTGTCTGATTAGACCTAAAAGGTATTGCGTACCTTTCGGAGTAGTCATGCCGTCTGTTTATACTTAATTTTGACTTATGTACGACAATAACCATCTTTGTCGGAACTTAATATTTAGAAAATCTTAACATCAAGATAGAAGAAATCATTGTTTTATACATAAGAATTTGATTAAGTGTGAATGAATGCTTCGCTTAATTAATTACAAAATCATTAGTATATGTTATGCCTTTTTTTTTGATAGAAAGGAAAATTAGAATATATATTTTTATATACAAGAAAATTATTTCGCAGTCTAGCGTTTGATAAACAACGAAGTCTACTCAAATTTATTTTTCTCTACGAATTATAGACATATTTTTAATGAATTAAGAAAAAAAGTATGATGATTGTTTTTTGGTGAGCAAAGTTACATTCTTATTGAATAATAAACTTACGCAGAACATTCAATCAGTTTCTGGACTAGCTCTATTTAAAAAAATGACAAAAAACACGGCTATACTTAGACTCTTATCTGTATGTGACAGAACTAGTACAACTACTTTTGATGAAATTAAACTATTTCTATTATAATTTTTATGTCATTTAATGGGCTCGATTCAATGGAAAATTGTTTTCAAGCATAGTAAGCACCTTTGCTTGTTGGTACTTGTAATTTTAGACATTATTTGCAATATCTCTTTTTTTATATTTGTCAATGAATTGAACGAATTGGTGTATATAGTCGTCTACAGTAGAAAATAGCAAGCAAAATAATCTTAATTGGGTTTGTGTTTTCATACAAGATGTAAAAGTGTTACTGAAAATATACATGATGTACTATATAAGTTTCAATCCTAACTCTGATGTGTAGTTCATACAGTCCTTCATTTGTTTGATATTGTGAACGCTGATCGATAAAATATTTATGTATTAATATATGATCGGTTTTAAATCACCTTATATACATTGATGGAATATCAAAAACTTGAGTATCACTCAATTAAATAGTTTCTTGGTTTTTGAAGGTCATTTTCTATTCAATATTTATAAACGTATATGGGCAGTTTATGGTGACCATACTCAATCACGCACCACAGTTTTTAGATGCTTTTGTTATTTTAAAGATGAACAATAAAACACTAACAGCGATCTTTAATGTGTACTAGCGGTAGTACCCGGCGTTGCTCGGGAAACCTCCATACTGGAAACTTAACATGTCAGAAAACGATAGAAGATGTAGAGAGGGTGTGATTGAGAGCTTTCCATGTATTACCACTACATATCCCGCCGTGCGTACACTTCCATCTATGCTCAAATTCGATAATTCAACAAATAGTGTGTGGGTGTGAGTGTCTTTCTCTTTACTCATGCCTATTGCCATACCTCATACCAATAGCCAGTACAAAAAAGTAACAGTAAGAGGTGGATATTCTAACAATCGTAACAAACTTTTGACAGATTGGTGAAAATTGCAGTATATCATAGCCTGTGGGAAATTTCACCCGAACTCCTCTCCACACCAGTGTTGCTGGCGTCAACCTTGTCTGAGCCTTCCTTTGGACCAAGGGATATGCCATAGAAACTTTGGTGACGCTAGCTATTATAGGAACAAAATGTATAAAGAACAGACAAACATTCTTCTTTATATATATAGATAGATGACCGAGTAGAGTGCATAGAAAGTTCTAGAAGGTACACGCGATACTGGACAATGGATAGCTAGAGATGATCACGTGGATAGTTATATGGACGGTCACATGAACAGACACGTGACTGCTTAGTCACTACATCACACAGTCGCAAGCAGACTTTTTGGATGGTATAAAGAGATAGAAAATAGATAGATGGGTTACCCAGTAGGATCACGGGCGGTCCAATAGGGTGTCGAGCTTAATAGACTTCAGATTCCTACTGTCCTACCTCCAATCATCCAGTGATATTCGTTTTCCGGAAAACTCTATTTCTATTTGTTTCGGGCTAACCAATAGGATTTCGAGGCGAATGGACCCCAGATTTGAATTCGTTCCCCTCCTCTAAAAATCCCTACCTGACTGTGTTCGTGAAAACGCAATTTTGATTAGCTGATTTCTTAGCAGCTGAATTTCTATTGGTTTCCGACAAACCAGTAAGGCTTCGAGGCGAATGGATTCCAGATTCGCAATCACCGCCTCTAAAACCCCTATCTCATCGTTTTCCCGAAAGTGTAGATGTATTTGTCTGTTTTCTTTTCAGCTGAATTCCTATTGGTAATCGGCCAACCAATCAGATTTCGAGGCAAATGGACCGTAGATTCGAGCTCAGCACCCTCGAAAACCCCTAGGTACATGTCTTGTGCTTGCTCACAACATGCTGCTCAGTAGTTCTTCGATACTACCGAATGCTGCAATCTCATTGGTCAGATACATAGGCGGGCCTGTTGCAGGCGAAGGACCGATGTTTTTTCGACAAAAAGTAGTCGTTGACCTCCTCCTGGATGAGAGGATGGTCCCTGAAAAGTTTCGTTGCATTTGCTCGTACCGTGTCCAAATGCATGAAGAACAGAAAACTGAGGGAGAACCTCCTCCCCCCCCTCCCCCCGAGGAGGGAGCGACCTCCTCTTGACCTTCCCCTGGATGAAAGGGTATACCATGCAAAGTTTGGTTGCACTGGCTCTTACAGGGACCAAATGCATAAAGAACAAACAAACAAACTTTCTTCTTTATATATATAGATAGATGACGAATTATTGCAATGAATGACAAAAGTATTAAAGATATCAAAAGTCTAATCGTCAAAGACCATTGAATTTTGAATCAGCAAATAATGAACACTCTAAGCATTTCAATTGGTAAAATGCGTGGCATTTTCTATGATCAGCTACATATGATGAAGATTTTTCATGATAGATGCCCCATTTGCTAGCATCTAATCAACAGTTCTGTTGAACGAAACAATTTTCTTTATCGAATTATAACTGACAATGAATTGTGAATTCATTAAGATGTTTACATGTACTTTTTTGGAATCACAAAGAAATAATTTTCAACGAACTTGTATCAATGGATATGATAATAGCGCGAAGACATATTAGACAAATATTTTAATAAATGAAGTTTATCCAAAAGTTAGAAAACAACACTGAGGTTTGATTTAAGCTATCGTTATTTTTGGTAACATCATAATGTTTCAGTACATATACAACATATTGTTTGCTCTACTACTCACAACTTTAAAATACGAATAGCTTTGTTATCCGCATTATTCGCCAAATTTGTTTGTCATCAATTATTTTATATTCTTAGTTTTAAAAGATTATTTCAACAAAAGTCACTACCATGATAGAATTTCATTAGATTCAACAATGCATCAGTGTCTGAACGGTCTGTATAACGATAACTTCACAGCAACTATACAAAGGTTTGAAGGATGCTGACAATATTGTGTCGAAAGAGAGAATATATGTTTATAATTGTAACTTGTTTGATTATTTTTAAATCAAAATTAGGTCGAGAACTTTTTGAACACTCTTCGTATGAATCAAACATAATATCCATAAAAAAAAGATCTAATAAATGCTTATTAATTAAAAAAAGAAAATAATATTTTTCTTATGGGTTAGGGATAATTTATATAGATATAAAATGAGTAATCTGTTCGACAGTTTAACTGGCATTATTTTTTTATTTTTTTCTTAATATATACAATAAGCTCTCTATTTCTGAGCAGTATTACGAAATGACCATTGATACTGTAAACGGCGTTGTGATTGAAACCGAGCATGACAACATAATGTTTCAATAATAGCTTGACGAAAATTACGTGAACTATATACATATAAAAATGGATTTAATAATGAATTGACATAACCAAACCAAAATATAATACATTCAAGTCCACTTGGAAATTTATTTGGATAAAAAATTGATGTTGGATAAGATATTGTAAATGGAAGCCAACAAATAAGAAAAACAGCAAGTAAAATACCTAGAAAAAAAATAAATAAAATAAAAAACTTAATTATTTTCTAATTTAATTACAATAGCATATGAAATAATTTATTGAATATACACTTATTCAGTACTCTCTTGTATATAATCTTAATATGAAATTTAGCCCCGAGAGAAATTTGAAGTATTTTTATTTCTTCTATTATCCTAATTAAATCAAACTTATGTGATAAAAATCAATAATCGGATACGTTCATAATGTAGACAATAAAAAGAATGAAAAGAAGCAAAAAAAACAAAACAAAAGCAGTAGATTCATATGAGATTATATCAATCTTTTCATATTCCTCCCCCCTCCCCTCCCCCCACGCATTTCTTTTTTGTAGGTCACTCAACTTATAATATGAGTACAACTTGTGCTTAAAGAATAAAAATATATTTCGATTTTTTTTTTTATAATTAAACAAAAGTTTTATTCATACCAAGCATTCGACTTGCTTTTTGATTTCGTCGTAAACAAGCTTTACGTCTTTGATGCATAAATTCTGCTATAGCACGTTGACTATAACGACTTGAATTACGTGGTTTAGATAAACATAATGGTTGAGTACGATGATTTAAACGACGATGTTCATCATCGAGAGAATTGTCATATGATGAATCATGTTTTGAAATATCTACTATTGTATTATCACCATTACGATGACATTCAGGAGATGATGGTGAATGTGATTGATTACGTTCTTTTGGTAAAGAATTTTGATGTGAATTATTTTCATATTGATGATTATTAATTATATTTCGATGTTGATTTTCAATAGTTGCTTTTGTTATTATTGTTTGTGTAGGAATTGAATGTTGATAATAAAAACATGATTCATAACGAATAGCTGGTAATGATAATCTATAACTATTCACATATACTTGAACTAATTGTTGTTGTTGTTGTTGTTTTTCTTCTTCTTGATTAATAATTAAATCATTTTTTAATCTATTATCTTCAATAGTATCATTATAACAACGTTTTTGTCCTTTGAATGTTGCTGTTGTTTGTCGATATAAACGACGATGAGGAATTGATGATGATGATGATGATGGTGGTGTTTTTGCTACTATTATATTTGATGTTATTCCTTGATCAACAGTAATTGATCGTCGTTTTTGATTTGTATTATGACAATATTCATTTGAATTTTTTCGATTTTTTACTTCATGTATAATAAAATGTTGTTCATTAGCAGGTAAAGATTCTGTTCGAATTGTATTTATTATTCTATTTCGTTGAAAATATTTATAGAAATAAGTACGTATTGATGAAAGTGGTGTTGTTATTGTTGTTGTATTACTACTTTTATCATTACGAGCAGAACCATCAAAATGAGATGCAGTTGTTATAGTAGATTGTTTTAAATCATGACCGGATGAATTTAATTTCATTGTATCACAACTATCTTTGATCTATTAAAAAAAGCAATATAATTAAGATTTATATTTTAATTTTTAATCAAGATTATAGACTTTTTTTTTTTATAAAGATCTTGCCGATATATTTAAAACAACCTTCACAAGAGTATTGAATTCGGAATATTCTTAAAAAATTTAATTTATATGTACAGATTGATTTTTCATAGAAAAAAGTCAAAAAAAAAATGTCTTATCGATATGCCTTAATGTAACTTTTAGTTCTCTCTAAAATAGAAAGAGTATTTTAAAAAATTTTCTATCGGATGTAACAAATGACTTACAGGAAATAATCTCGAGTACTTTTCATTGTTTTTTTACTTATCAAAATTTTTCATCCAAAAGCAATTAGACCTACATTTTAGATTGATAAACTGGTGAAGAAAGTTCTCTTGAAAAGAATAATCAAAATTAAAAAAACATTTTTTTTTTTCGTAAAACTAAATAATGATGTTCTAGATCGATAAGAATTGAGTCGCTGATCATAGTCGTATGATCGAAGTTTAATTCAGTAAAATAAGTTTGATCCCTTGAGTTCAAATACTTGTCATCAACCTTCACTAACTCTATTGATTTAGATAATTATTATTCGATATTTTTTCTTTGTTGAAAAGAACTCTTATCACTATTCTATTCATCGAGAATAAAGCTTTAATTTCTTCTAGGTTAACATTTTAATAAGCGAAGCGTACTGAGAAATGTTTGAAATCGTTGTTCTTGAAGTTGTTTATCTACTTATCGAGACTGTAAACCATTTTTTGCATCGGATAAAAACTTTTTTTTTACAATATTTTTTAGTTTTTTTTTATAGAGAAACAAACACTAAATAACATATATAAAATGACCAGTCATGGAAAGTATTAATTCTTGATATAGTAGACTGAAATGTAGTATGTAAATTATTAATTGTATTCAATTTTCGATATATTACACGAAAAGTTTTATCAATTTTTTACTGTCTTTAACAAGTCAACTTAATATTAAGAATGCTTGATTATAATCTTCAAATTATCTTATGATTGTTCGAAACAATACATTGAAATTTTAAATTTAGAGATTTGAGAAAATATTGATGAAGATGATGATGACATCGAATCAAAGCATTAAATTTTGATGAGTGCGCTTCGATTTTTTGATATCTTCACTAATGAACTCTTAAGATAGAATAATAAATTAAGTTCATTTAATATTATTGATGATACTTAACTCTATGTCATTTTCTTTTAATATTTGAAGATTTTATTTTCATGTCACTTTTTTTTTTTTTTTCTTCTTCTATGTTTTTATTAATAGTATAGAAAAAAACACTATTTTTATATATTAAGAAAAAAATTTCAAAATTATTTAATAAAATAAATAAAAACTTTTTTAACTTACTAATACTTCAATATTTTTTATATTGACTATTATTCTTGAATAACAAGCAAGCATAAATAAAAGTGGAATATAATAAAAAAATGTACATAATAAAACAATTATAAATGGAGGTGCTGGATGAACACATGATGGTTTTCTTCTATTATAATAATTCGAAATAAATATTGAACTTGGCCATATAGCAAATGGAATAGCCCATGAACTTATTATAAATATTAATACAGATGAAGAAGAACGATTACGTAAATGATAATAAGGTGCTAAATACAACAAAAAACAAACAAACAAATAGAATTATTTATAAAAAAAAATAAAATAAAATACTAGTTAATGCCCAATATCTATCTAAAGCCATTGAAGCTAATGTAAGAAATGATGCTGTTGAACATGTAAAATCAATTGACATCCATATATGACAAAGACGATAATGAAATGGCCATTGTAAATATAATGTATGAATTGTCATAAGTGGCATTACAAATAAACCAACAAAAAAATCTGCTAGACATAAACTTACAATAAAATAATCGGAATATGATCGAGTACGAAGACGAAATTTTATTGAAATAAGAACTAAACCATTGCCTAAAAATAAAAATTTTCAACAAAAAAAAAATCAATTTACACTTTATCTTAATTTAGTCATAATAATTTTCAAATGAGATTTATATTATATATAAATAAAGTATATTTAAATACAAACCTAATATAGTAAAGATTGTAATTAGGCTACATATAATAAGTATGGTAATTGTTCTAAAAGACCATGTTAATTTTTCAAGAGATGTATTTTCAATTGTAGTCGAATTTATGTTAATGAAAGTCATTCATAAATTTGATAAAGTCTTGTTATTAATTTATTATTATAGTTCTATATAAATCTTCATTATGCATAGACATTGTCACATTTATGATGAGGAAGATGTTGAATATTAGTTATAATATATACCGTTTAACATTCAATTGGAACAATAGAAAGAATGATCACAATAGGGAACGGATGTTGACTATTAGTCTATCTAAAAAAAGAAAATAATCTTGTGAAAGTAACTTCAAAGATATTAATTCATTGATGCAAATGACATGTTCAAATGAAAAGAAAGTCAAATGAAAAAAAATATTGGTTGGATGAATAAAAACTAAAGAAAAAAAAAAGGAAGATATTAAGAAGATTATGCATTAACATATATCAAGGCTGAACTACGTCTCGACATTTTTTTTTTCTTTACAAGTACTTTTCAAAAAATTTTTCTGATCTTATTTTGATGAAAACAAAAAAATAATCGTGACAAAGAACACTACAAAATGTAATAGATTATAAATAATAATTTCAATAATTAAAATTTCCTATATAATATAATAAACTAGTTTTTATATTTCATCGAAAAAAAAAAAAAGAAAAGAAATGTAGGTCGATTCTCTCTCTCAAAGATATCATTAATAAATTAATATCTTGTTTGTTTGTCTTTCAGGTTATTTCGAATACATCTTAGAAAAGATTCATTTATTGTTAATAAATAAAAAGCTACTTTTTTTTTCTATCAAACATTGACAGTGAAGTTTGACATCATTGATTCTTAATGTTTGTCATTATTAAATTGAAAATCTACTTATCATAGATCATTAGTGAATAAGATTAATTTTGAAACGATAAGAAAAAATAAAACTATTTAGCCTTTCCTATTTATTCTCTATAGAAATGAGACATAAAATTAATAATATATGATCTGTTGTCTTCATATTAACTTTCAAATGTCAATAGAAATATTTTTCTTTTTTAATTTCTTACAGATAAATGAGTATTTTATTGTAGATTATTGACAATCAGTCTATATTTGCTGTGGTAGTGTTTCTACTATAAATCACAATTATAATAGTAGAAGCACAATTTAATCAATAGTAAATTTGTACTCTTCGAAGGAAATGTGATAGAATAAGTAAATCAACATTGTTTTTTTTTTAAAAGAAAAACAAATTTGTCAATAGTCTCGTACAAAAAGGTAAATAATTACTAGACTGTAAGTAATTCAAGTTCTTAAAAGCATCCTAGAAAGTCTATACAATAAAAAGATAACCAAAAGTAATAATGGATGCGTCAAAAGATTTATTAATTAAACAATGGTAACATTTAATAGTACTGTAAGGCTTTTTAAGTATGTGATAATTAAACCAAGAATAGCAAAAAAGAAAATGACCTAAAGAAAACTACTTGCTTATGCTTGTCTGAAACCTAGATCGGAAATAATGTTGATTGTAAAAATGATAATAAGAAAATCTGCATTAACAATTTCATTTTAGTTATTATATTATTACGTATTTTGAAAAATATGACACATATATATATAGATAGATGAATCCAATTAAATAATAATTAATCTAAAAACAATTATGACTATTATATAAAAAGAAAAAAAAATGAAGACTGAATAAGTTGTTGTTTTTACTAAAACATACCCATAATATTCTACTTTATTCAAATTTTCTATATTTTATAAAAATATGTTAACAATTATTATGTCAAAATTCATTATTATAATTTATTTCTGATATTTTCGACTCTTTCTTTTTTTTATTATTATTATTAATGAATAGAAGCATGTTGTGTAAATTGAATTCATTTAGTTAAGCACAAATGTTTTTAGTCATAAGTATGCATGTATATGTAAAGGGTGGATGTTTATGTACGTTTGTAGTTTACTAGGAAATAATACTGATTGAAAAAAAAAATGAGAAAAAAAAATGATGTATTGAGAGTGATTGACGTCAATACTTATTCTATTATCTGAACTGATTGCTACTTGATCATCTTTATTTCACATCGTTTCATTTATTTCCTGTTTGTTTTAGATAATATTAAGAGAAAAAGCAAGATTGACGGTAATCCAATCGATTATTTATGATCCATTTTATCATACTAGCAATATGGATCTAAACAAAAGCAATATGTGATATAATTTTTCAAGAATATAGAAAACAATGAATAAATATAGTATTATCAACTGTTATAAAGTACATTTTTAAATATATCTATAATAAAATACATTATACTTACTGTGCTACTAATAATAGAAAGAGAAGAAAAAAAACCTATAAATACGACATCAATCTATCTGCTTATGTGATTACAACAAACTATTAAACATATATTTTTATCTCTTATATTTAATTTTATGAAACATAACTTTATTTCGATAATCCTATATGTTTGTGTCAAGAGTT
>CAJNOP010003610.1:0-12550 GCA_905250075.1 Rotaria sp. Silwood1 | reverse complement strand
TGAAAGCTATTTAAAGATTTTGATGGAAATATTCATAACACACTTCTGACATTAAATATAAAATCGAAAACGTATTTCATCCATTAGCTGACCCGTGGGCCTGAAAGGATTAATGGTTACAATTTTGTTTATCAAACAAAAGCTTTAAAAAGTTATGCTGCTATTGAAAAATATACATTAATATTGAATCATCACTCATCAAAAATACAAGGTCAACAAAAATTTACTTTTGTCAACTTAAATTTAAATCAACCATTCGCAGAACGCAAAATTCAAAAAGGACACTTTGTGTTTGGCATTAATGGGTATCAAATTGAAAAGTTTTGTTCATAATCATACGACAAAGAGAGTAGAATGTGTGTGATTTTTCTTACACAATAAACTAAATTATTCGGACACACTCCGTACACACATTTAATTAGTATTATTCGATTTCGGATCTGGATAAAGATAAACTTGGATATATGCTTTTTGACATAGGAAATCTTTACATGATGGATGAAAATAATGACATAAATCTGTAGTTGTTTTCGCTGTTGGTGGTAACATATCTGATGGATAAAGACCAAGAATAATATGCCAAATATATTCGAAACTTCCACCAAACCATTTCATTCCTCTTCCACCAGGTATTTCCCGATCAAGTGGTGATGCACAATATGGCTGAAGACTTGCATTGTAAACTGCTGACCATTGTTCATAAGTATAATGTAAAATTCGTTCTTTTCTTACATAAAATTGTGCACAACACATCGCGGAAACAACACTATGTTCTTTTGGTTGTATATGATGTGGATTTAATTGCGAATCACCATCAAAGCCAAATAAACTAAGTAAATATTTGGCACATTTATACATCAAAGTCTGATTATCAATTGGATCACGAACTTGTGATGTCCATGGATGATTTTGTATCCAAAGATTATTGATTGATGTATAAAAAACATCATCACGAATACATTGTATTGCTTCAAATGGATGTAATGTATGTTGAAATGGATTTCCATGAATAAATAACATTTTATCTGGTAAATCATGATAGAAGTCATAAATGAATTTTAAATAAATACCGGATTCTTCATGAACATTGATCGAATATGGCCAATTAAATGGTGGATTGGACTTGGGATCAAAACGTTGATATAAATAAACATCATATATTCTTGATTGATTTTTATTAAATAAATCAAGTCCATAACGTAACCATTTCGGCCATTTGGAATGATTTAACCAATCGATTTCCTTATATATTGCTGGAATTACTACAAGACGATCTTTTTTCCATCGGCTTGATTTTATAACTGATGAAGTTGATTGTAATTTATAGAGATTTAATATTAATAATAGTCCGATAAATATTAATAATATATATATATTACTGAAAATATCGAAAATTATTAAAAATTCGATTTTTGTTTTAGCGAATCTTACTAATTTCTAATTCGAAGCATAAGGATGAAAATTTGAGATTTTTTTACAGAAGAAATTTTGTTAAATATAAACGAAGAATGAGAGAAAATTCTCATGTTGGTTTTTGAAGGAAAGAAAAAAAAAGACTTGAAGCATTGATTTTCTTTTTTCATTCTGTATTTGCACAGTAATCGTTTACTCAATGACGATATCAACTTCAACTAAAGAAAACGAAAATTATTCTTCAACTGTTATTTTTCAACAAGTACATTAAATTTACTCTTGATTTTACTCTGAAAAATCTGCAGCTAAGACACCTTTGAAATGCAATGATTGGGATCTTTACAGACATATTCCATCTCATTTTCATTCAATAATGCCTGAAGTCTTTTCTTTTTGATATGTCATTCTTATATAAATGTATTTTTCTTATCAGGTGATGACAACTTTTTCTTTGGATGCAGGTGTGGGTGGCAGAGCTGGGCAACTCCGGTTGTCAACTCCGACGGAAGTTGGTGAACCAGGGTGTGGGTGTGGGTCTTCTTTTCGCACCCAGACCCACTCCAAATCAACCAGGGGGGAAACAGCAGGCTTGAAGTGGAAAAGTACGGCAAAGTACTTTACTTGAAGTAGGCCTAAAGTAGCTTTAAGTAGCTCAATGTAACTCAAAGTAGCGCAAAGTACTTGAAGTACAAAAGTGTACTGTTTCCCTCTTGGATAGAAGTCAATGATTTATTATTTTTATTAATTTTGGTAGAAACAATAAATTTCGACTCCTTGGATCCGATATGGATATACTGTCACAGAAATATTATTTATATTTGATGAAATCATCAGTTTGATCTTACATCTTTCGAGAACAATCTATCCCAGATAATGTCAATATGTCATATACTATGTCAAAATATCAGTATGCAACTCAAGAAGATAATCTTATTCCAAAGAAGAAATCTTATTCGTTTTCTATGAATACTTTTACAAACTTGATATGGTTTTCTTTAGTACTTCTTTGTTTTTGTAAGGATCAACATATCGTGTCATTGCTTTTGCATTGTATGTTATTTCATCTAGTTTCACAAACAATCAGTATAAAATCGACAATAATTATGTACAACAAAGAAGTCATTGATCACATTGAATTTCATCGCTACCATTGGATATATGAGAAACAAAGAGCGAGCATGTGTGTTAATCTTAGAAGAAGTTATACGCACGTACACACACATGTGAAATGTATGACATCGTTTTATTTCCATTTCAATTGATATCTTGAGGGTGTGGGTGTATGTGTAGATCATTGCTTACTTACATTCTCAGCCACCCACACCCCACCCACACTCTGTGCGAAGAAGGGTTGTATTACGCTCATATGTGCAAACTGCTTGAGAATCTTACTCAAGGGGGAAAGGGCAGACTTTCGTACTTCAAGTATTTTACACTATTTTTAAATACTGCGAGGTAATTTATAGTACTTTCAGCAGATTTTGAGCTACTTCATACGAACTTTCAAGTACTTTCAACACTTCTATGTACTCAAGTATCAATAAAGGACGAGGGACGTTTTAGGCACATTTCGGCTCAATTGAAAATATTGGCGGATGTACATGAAACTTTCAGCAAATATTCGACTCTGTGTCGGTAGTCACCACTCTATATTTCAACTCGATCCGATGAACTTTTCCTATACTTCGGCCATCAAAAACATAGGTTCTATATACTCGTAAAGTCACTCTGTACTGGATACCTGGTGGAGTTTCCTTCATCACTATACGATTCAAACTTAGAGTGATTCTTTTAGGGTCAGTAGAAATCAGTGAGGCCTACCATATTGCAAGGACATGAGACCCAAAAAGAACCAGCCGTCGTATCACTTTGAGGTATATACGATTCCAATGAAGAATAAAAGTGAGGAGTGAAGAAACTTTAGATACTATTATTATGGGGTGTTCAAGCTACGGTTAAAAACTTTTTTCGGCATATTTAGATTTGCGTGAAGATGGAAAACAATAGGCCAGTAAGTAACAGAAGGATGCAGTGTCACGTGTGCACAATAGTATGCGTTAAAAACTTACGAAAATGTATATTCTGTATGTGAATGAGTGCGATACTTTATTACTACATCAACCGTCACACACCCTCAAGATACCATGCGACCAAGTATTTACATTGGAACTACCACCAATGTTGATCAGCGATTCTAAGGAGAGCCTAAACGGCTAGCAAATTCGATTTGTCATGCAATGTAAAAACCGAGTTTCAATGCATCGTACGATAATATCTATTGTTCATAGCAATGTGCTGCGATATCACGTAGATTTCTGTCTGCTGCCAGAACGTTTTTCACTCTATTACGCACAAACAGGCCTATTTCTTTGAGACCATGAATACCGCTGTCCAATTTACAATGTGGTCACCGATTGAAGAACATAACATTCAACATCTGTTTTTCCTCATATACAATCACTACTTAAAAAAACGTTAGCCTCCGAAGTTCCTACATACCCATATAAAAACTTATATGGGAATTTCACCATTCTACTTCATCGTGCGTAACACTTAGTTGTATCTGTCTTGATGAATCCA
The DNA here is from genome assembly GCA_905250075.1 of Rotaria sp. Silwood1. Taxonomy (NCBI): domain Eukaryota; kingdom Metazoa; phylum Rotifera; class Eurotatoria; order Philodinida; family Philodinidae; genus Rotaria; species Rotaria sp. Silwood1. The sequence goes on along the minus strand of CAJNOP010003610.1, from coordinate 8,557 downwards.
TAACAGAAGCTGGCACACTGTCATGAATCTTTAGCGCGTACTGATGTGCGCACTTGACATCTGCATCGTTCTCTTCCTTTGTGGTCTATCATTTCCTAGGATCACGCAGTGCTAGATGTCTCGAAAAACATTTCGAACACGCACTCAGATGCTACCCGGTAATAGTGTTCAAAGTTGCCTCTATCACCACTTTTACTCCTCAATGAATTCCCATGCAATTCAAAGTGATATCATATCACATTTTTCGCACTTCATGTCGTTGCAATATTGTACCCCTTACTGATTTCTATCCACTGAAAAAATTTCAGATTATGTCAGGTGATATGAGATTTTAATCGGATTTTCGTGAAACAAAATTCGAATTTTAATCGATTGAAATCTTCCAAATCAACTATAATCTGGTTTTTAATCAAAAACAACCTCGTAAATCAAGTAAAACACTGATTAAAATCTTATATTTTCGATTAAAAATCATAGTCAATCAAAAATAGATTATTTTAATCGGAGTTTTGCTTGATTTACGACACTATTTTTTATTAAAAATCAGACTATATTTGATTTGAAAGATGTCAATCGATTAAAATTTGGATTTTGATTCACAAAAACCCGGTTATAATCTCACATAATCTGATATAGTTTGAAATTTTTTCACTGGGTAGTGTCTCTAAAGAAATCACTCTGGATCTGAATAGAGTAGTGGAAAACGAAGACCAACAAGATTGCGTTTATGGTGCTTTTTTCACGGATCTTCAGCACTGTGTACTTTCAAATAATACGACGGCAGGTTTTTTCTGGGTCTTATAACCTTGCAATGTTGTAACCCTCACTGATTTCAAGTTACCCTAAAAAGAATCATTCTGGGTCTGAATAGTATACTGAAGAACAAAAGTCTGCAAGGTTGCTTCTACAGGTCTCTTTCAGGGATGTTTGGCACTGTGTATTTCAAAGTGATACCACGGCTGGTTCTTTTTGGGTCTCATATCATTTCAGTATTGTAGGTCTCACTGATTTCTAATGATCCTAAAAGAATCACTCTAAGTCTGAACCCTATAGTGGAGAAGGAAGCTCCACAAAGTATCCTATATTGAGTGTATTTACGTCTAAACAGAACCTATGTTCTTGATGGCCAAAGTAAAGGAAAAATTTATCGGATCGAGTTGAAATATAGAGTGGTGACTACCGACACATAGTCGAATATTTGCTGAAAGTTTCATCTAAATCCGCCATTATTTTCAATTGAGCCGAAATGTGCCTAAAACGGCCCTCGTCCTTTATTGATCTAATTTTTTCTGGTTTATTAGTGCCTACTCTCATTAAAAATTAATAAACTAATCGTTCATACTTTTTCAAGATGATTAAATTTTGTTCTGTGTATATCGAGATCTTTTAGGATACTTTAAAGTACTATATCGTAATCTGAAGATACTTAAACGTAATTTTCAGGTACTTTGGAATACTTTAAGCTACTTTGAGTTATTTGAAGTACTTTTTGTACTTTATTGTACTTTTCTACTTCAAGTCTGCCTTTTTTCCCTTGATCTTACTTCTCAAATAAAGAGAGGTGATGAAGTACAGAATGGCGCACAAGTGGGTTCGCCGAAAAAAATTCGAATATCTCTATTACGGGTCAGGTTAAGTAGCTAATTTTTTTATCAATGATAGAAGCATGTTCAAAATTTATATCTACAAAGAGATGTTCAGAGAAATTCTTTGTTGAATACAACGATTGATCTTAACAAAAAAAATTTGCATTATCACAGATAGAAAAAAAATGATAGGAAACCCGAAATGCAAGATAGCGTGAGAGTCACTTTACGAGAAAAAATATCATAATTCCATCACAACACAAGCAAATGAGTTGATTTTTCTTTCTATGTTAGTGGTATGTTTAAGCTTTCTATCAATAAAGACATACCTAGAGAAATTCGTAACTAAGTATATCTTTCTTTTTTCTTATTTATGATAAAGAAAATATTTTTTATTAAGAACAATGGCTATACTTAACAAAGAATTTCTCTGAACATGTCTTTATGGAGATAAACTTTGAACATGCTTCTATCATTGATGAAAATATTAGCTCCTTTATCTGAGCCTCAATGGAGACATTCAATTTTTTTCGATAAACCGACTTTTGCGCCATCCTATATAGATAAAATCCTTATTGGTTAATGAGAAAATTAACTTTGAATGAAAGGATACTGAAAAACATATTATTAAAATATTGATTAGTACATTTTGTTTGAGAGGGTCAATATTATCAATTTCAGTTAAATACAATGTTTTTATTCATGTAAAACCACAAGATTCATACATAAAGAGGAAAAAAAATCGATGAGTGAATCGGTGAAGAAGAGTTTAGAAAATGAATATCATTTTGAGTTTACATTATGCATTTCTTCATAAAAATACTCATATTTGAGATAAAATAATACTTCTTAATGAAAATATGGTCTCATTGAGAATTACCGTCATACAATTGGTGACATAAAAACCAGTCTTTTTTCTCATATGCATCGCTTGCTTTTTCATTTTTTTATGAAAAATATATTGACATTCAAATATGAAAATGGCTAACGTAGGCACATTTGTCATCGTTTATGAATACTAATAAAATATTTATTGGTTTAGAAAAAAAAAGCGAACTTGAGCACACCTTGTTTTTTACAAAAAAGAAAGCGAGTGAACATCATTGAAATATTAGTCATCACGATAAAATTTTTTTTCTTCTTCTGGCAACTATTTTATTTTGTTGAAAGAAAGATACGAAATCAACATGACGCTGTTTCAATAGAGTGCCTTTATTACTCGTCAGTTCTTTCTACTTTCTTTTCATAGAGATGTCACCTACTAAATTTGAATCACTTCCAAATGAAATATTAACTGATATTATTGAGAAATATATTAATGGTGTAGATCTATTAAGAGCTTTTAGTTTTCAACTCAATCAACGATTTGATTCACTTATTATTCAATCTCAACGACTTCGTTTTAATTTTATTCAATGTCCTCAAGATGATTTGCGTTTTTGTATGGGCCTTTTACTGGCCTATATTGACAAAATAGAAAAATTAGCCATGTCTGACCAAGACACACCTGGTCAAGTTTATGCTTTTCTATCTTTCTTTAAATCATTTACATTATTTAAACAACTTCGAAAACTTTATTTTCATTTTAATGATCAAGCTCTCAATTGGAGTACTATTGAAGATGCTCTTGAGTCCTTATTAGAAACGAATCTTGATACTTTATCAATCAAGGCAAATATCGAAAGAAATAGATTTTCAATGAAAAACATCATTATCCGTCTTTTTGGTTTAAAATCATTAAAAAGTTTTTCTCTCTTGAGTGACTTAAATGATATGAACTGGAATAATTTAGTAAATATGTCGTCGAATATTGAGCATTTGACTGTTTCTGGTATATGTTATAAATTTCAAGATTTACAATATAACTTTCAATGTACTCCTCGTCTTAAATATCTTGATGTTGAAATAGACGATAGAAGAATGCGTTTTTATGATGAAAAAAACAAGCATTCAAAAATAATCATTCCGGTAATGTCGACGCTTCGTACACTCATCTTATATTTTGTTGAGAACAGTGTAATAACGATGGATATGTTAACAGAATGCTTTACTTCTATGCATGCTTTAAAATATCTTGAGATTAAGGCACACGATAAGCTTCTTGATGCAAATAGATGGAAGCTGTTGTTGGAAACATCGTTACCATCACTAACTCACTTTATTCTTCGAACAACTTCAGATCGTGTCGAAAAAATTGGAATACATAATGTGCTCTCGTCTTTTCAAAACTCGTATTGGAGTTCAGAACAGAATTTTAATCTAATGGTAACCAAACATGAACATCCGAATTCGGTTGGCTTTGGCATAGATGATACAAAATTTCATGTTTGGGATGAATTTGATTGGCCTATGATTCAGTGTTGGATAGCACCAAATCGTAATATTCATAATAATCTTATGATAATTAATAAAAGCATAACTTTGAGTCTCCATAACATCAACAATCTGACATCATGTGCATACTACTTCGACAATGTGAAATGTCTTATTGTCAATAATATGAATAATGATTTACTTACATGGTTGTGTTCACATGTAAATTGTTCTAATATTCGACAAGTCGCTATAAGATGCTCGCCAGAAATGATTATTGAATTACATAGACTATTGAAATGTGTTACAAATATGAATTCACTTGAAATGAAATTAGATCTGTTCTTGGCAAATATAGATATTTTCATGGAAAATATGTATTGTGTAAAAGACCTTAATTTATCTATTTGTAAGCATGACTTCAATGAAGAAAGTATTTTTATTATTGCCAAGTGCTTTCCTTACATAGAACATCTCAAAATAGATACATCCAGTTTACAGAATATTTCACTACTGAAGAAATATTTAGTATCTCTTCGCAGTCTCACCTTTCGAAATGACAAAAGTTATAGCCCTTATTCTTATGACTATAACTATGAGAGAAAAAAATGGGAATATGATTTACGACGAAACACTAAATTTTTGTTCCAAGTTACAGATAATAGAATGACAGTTTGGCTCGATCAAGCTGCATTTGAAGATCCATATTGGCAAACATTCATTTGTGGTGCAACCATGTTAATCAGTGACTTTATCTAGCCGAACTACCATTTCCAATCGTCCAGTAACTACGAACAGTTCTGATACTCAAACATAAAAGAAAACTATATTCTCCCTTTTAAATTTTTTCAAAAAGTAGCATGGCAGAACTCGTTTTTTAGACCACAGGTTTACTTCTAAATATCTTACTACTGATCCTATCTTTTATTGTAAAAACTATAATTTTGAACTATTAGATATTCAATATCTACTTGATTGAAATCGAGTCAATATGTTCTGATCTTATTGATAACTTTTATTATTATTTTATTTTTGAGATTCATTTTCCATCATAACACTTTAATCTTGAAATTTTTATTTGTTATCTTTTTGAAAGCTCAACCTTTAAGAATTATTAAAAATTTTCTGGATAAAATTATTCAGTCAAATAAATTTATTTTATGAATGTGGCTTCTATATAATTTAGTAAGACATCCAAACACCGCATATCGCTTAAGGTAATTAGCAAAAGAAAGAACACTGTCATTCATTCAGCATTTACATGAAACGATGTTCTACTAGAGTATAATAACTTACATCACGATTTTTGGGGTATTGAGTATATGAGTGTGCTTCTTCTCTTCGTTGAGAAACAATACGGACAGTCACAACTATGTCCATCTATCCCATCAATTTGTACCACAAACGAACTTAATAGATGTTACTATTTGTAATAGACAGAATGTACCAATATGCTCGAAGTTGTATAGTTCAGCGTATTGAAACCGAAACTATTCAATAGCTTTTGACATTCAATTAACCAAACTTTCTGAAAAACTAGATTTTCATATTTCAGTGCTATTGGATAGAACATTCTAAAAGTATTGAACATAATTTTATTTCCATAGCAAAGACATGAAGTCAACAGGAGTCTTACAGAAATTTGTATTAGAACATTATTTGATAATAAGAAAACAAACAAAAAAAAACACATGCTCAAAGAAATATGAATCAATCATGGACTCTAGAGAATATACTGAGTTAACGGTACCCAAAAAAGGTACCCTGTTACCAAATTTTCAGTATGTACAGGATCGAACCTGATCTTTGACTCTTTAAAATTTTTTCTTTTTCTTGAGATAATGTACTAGATTTTTTTTACTTTATTCAATTTAATTTTTCAATTACAAAAATTTAGCAGGAACAATTTCGGGATCCAACTCAACTTGAATTGGTCGTAGATCACTTCAGGGTACTCCGATCTTAATTTACGACCAAGCTCAACATTTTCTCGACTAAGAAATAATCTAGAAAAAATTAGGAAAAATTAATATGAAAATTGATGATTTTCTTCTGATTTATCAAGTTGTTTATATAGAGCCGTATGTAAAAAAGAAAACAGTGAATGAATAGTCACCACATGGAACGCGACAAAGTTCGGATACCTAGCCGAGCTTTCCTCAGTAAAATTACAGACTTGTGTATCTATGCAGATACTTATTCAGTGAATGTACTTTTTCGGATACCTCAAACGGTACATACATCAGTAAAATTACTGAGAATTTGCAGAGTACCCATACTGGGTATATAAGTTAGTTGTCGCTGAGATAAGAAAAACCTTTCAAAGATTTCTCTCATTGTTGTTCTCTCGAAGATTATCCTTTTGTTACTAGAATTTAAATTGAAATGCTAACGAGAAACTCTATATAGATGTCAATTTGCTTTTACGTTTGCGCAATCAGTGTCAGATAGATGTGAGGGAAGCATGAAAAATTCCAAGTAAACGAGGGCTCAGATATACTTTTATTTAAGATTTTATGTACGGAACACACTCTATTGATAAGAATGTCATAAAAAATACAATATTTCATCATCTTTCGTGAGATATGAGTTGAATTGTTGAACTTGAGCATTTTTGAAAAAAACCGCATTGTTTTCAATTAAAATTCTTGTGATATCCTCCTTATCCATAGACTATTCCGTTCACAAAATATTAAATAGAACTAGTCTTCTTCTACTTATTGATATCAGTGGTACTATAGATTAAAATTGAAAGAAAATAGATGTAACTTTCGAAAGAAGACTTTTGAACCGTCGTTCGTCTGGAGTTTTTCATACTTCTCTCACATGAATCTGACACACGTGGCTTGATCTGGGAGACGAACTAACGAAGGGCATCCTTTATGAATTTTTCTTATTTCATCGACAATTATCTTATGTACAGAGATTCAACCCAAAAGCGAATAATTATTTTTACCTGTTTACCTCATTAGATAATTATACTTGCCAGGTTTCGTGTTGAATTCTGTGTAGGAAATCATTTTTGCCATTCAGGAAGAAGAAGTTTCTTCATTAAGTTTCTGAAGTGTATCAAGAAAAAAAATTAATTAAATTTTTACAATAACGTGTTAATCATTTGATTCTGAGATCCTATTCCTTCAATAATAGTCCAATGTAGTTTCAAAAACAAACCTAACTTTCTAAACATCATTCCAAAAGAAATCTAATACACAAATCGTTATAGTTTTTCATAAATTTATCTTAAAATTAAAAAATTCATCACTTAACCATGATCAATATAGATGTGCTATATTTTAATGATAATTTATTTTCTATTACTGGTTATGTGCTACAACTATATTACGATACTAACACAAAATTTGACCAATAATTAACTTTGTACTCCGAATATAAATTTCACGCTGATGGTACGTATTTCTCGATTCGAATGATATGTTCATTTGTGCTCGATGCTCATTTGTAAATATTAACTAATTTTATATAATTTATTTTTAACATCCATTTTTTCTTGATTATGAAAGAAATCTATTAATTTTAGAATAAATTTGTTTTTTTTTCATGTGAAGGTCATTGATGAAATCTTCAGCTATCGTGGTATTATTTTTTTATAGATATGAATATATACATTAAATTGATATTTCGCAAAAACAAATTGCTATTCCTTTCATTTATTGTTCCCTTAGAAGCTCATGCAAGCGAATATTTTATTACAAAATGAAATTCGATATTTATATCTATGTTGAAATTGAAATTAAAATTTCGATTTCTATTACAGTTGAATTTTCCAAATTCTACTAAAAAGTATTTGGATTTCTTTCGTAGAGAAAATCAAACGAAAATGGATGATGTGATTTTTAGATTACAAAAAAAAACTGAATATATTTGACTTTATGGTAGCAGTATCAAAAAAATGCTGAATTAATGGAAATTATTCTGTGGGAAACTTGATCATCATACGGAATTTTTCAAAGTCTGAATTTAGTCTAACATGAGTATTATAAAAAAATGTTTGTAGTGACACCTATTGATATTACAAGATGGACAGATTAAAGGGCTCAACTGACATGTCGAGTCCGTACATAAAATAAGTTACTATCAACATATTATAAATTGTCATCTAACAGACATTATAATTTGAATTTCTACTACAGCATTAAAAGTAATATTTGTTTTGGCTAAGAAGGATTTTCTCATAATTTATGAGTATGGTTAAGTCTAACGATATATGTCAAGGCAGATATTTAGTGAAACAATTGTAAAAATTTATTAAAAAGCAATGTCTTCGGTAGAACTTAGAGTGATAGATATTAATCTGAGTTCCATTCATAATGAATCTCTATCGGAGATTTCTTGTTTTTTTACATACAGGGGTGTGGGTGTGTGGGTGTGGCTGTGGGTGTGGGTGGGTGTGGGTGGGTGTGGGTGGGTGTGGCTGTGGCTGTGGGTGTAGGTGTGGGTGGGTGTGGGGTGTGGGTGTAAGTGTGGGTGTGGGGTATGGGTGTGGGTGGGTGGGTGTGAGCATTACTGTCAGCTTTACTCGCACTCATACCCATACCCCATACCCACATCCACACCCACACCCATCTCCTATATTCTAGAGATACTCTTAAGTCTTCAATTTTATAGTCATGATTGCCATAAATATATTGGTTTTTTTT
>CAJNOP010003609.1:0-12550 GCA_905250075.1 Rotaria sp. Silwood1 | reverse complement strand
TTTTTTCTCTTACATGTAATCATTCTGAAAAATTCTTTTCGAAATTCTCTTAATGTAATGATATAGAGAGGAAAGGATAATATATGGTAGGAGTAAGCAAGACAATTGAAGAACCACAAAAGAGTAGTGTCTGTTGAGGGAAAAAATGAAAAAGATACACCTGATGGTACAGTCATAATCAAGAAGAGAGACGTTGTAATAACCAATGTAATTGAAATAGATCGATGTTGAATTCGAGAGTTTTGAATGATCGTCGTATGTCTAAGACGGATCAAATGATAAATTGCATCACTATTGAATGCAACCATAAATATAAATGGTATACAAGTGTAAACTACAAAATTAACATTGTCCCATAATGGATAGACGCTATACAACCAAGAATAAACAGTGATCGTACCATCTGCTTTGTAATAACAAACGAAAGGAAAAAAATGAAAATTAAGAAGAAAAAGGATGGATAAAATGCATGCAATCATGATAAGAACACTCTTTGATTGACCAAACCATGTTCGATGAAGACGACTTAATGATAAATATCGATCGAAGGAAACCACAACGCGAAGCCAAGCTGATGATTGAGGTGCGAAGTAGCTGAGAAAACAAAGAAATTTGCAGGATACTAAGGAAAAACCAAGTATATGAAATTTATGTATGCTTTTAAGATAATGATCAAGATTCCACCCATATAACATGAGAATATCAAAGATAGCCATTGTACGCATATAATGGACTGTTGGTCTCACTGTAGTATTTCTAAATGTTGATCGACAGAGAATAATAAATGTTATAATATTGAAAAAAGTTCCCGCGATAATTAAAGTGAATGAATAGTAGCCAACAATCAAAGTTTGAAGCGTTGGTTGAGTTATTGTTATTACCGTTCTATTAACACTTGACATTTGTATTCTATAATATTAAATTTTTAAAATTTTGTTTGATTGAAGAAACGAGTAGATCTGTAAAGAAAACCTTTTATAAAGAGTAATTTATATTGCTGTTCTACTTCATCAGATAGTGATCTGTTACAATGATTAGATTTTCTTCGAAATTCTTTTCACAGTGCAGAACTTCCTGTAGCAATTGTAGCTAGGAAATTCATTAAAGGAAAAAATCGAGTCATTTTTTATAGCAGTATTCTTCATTAATATAATTGTGGATGTTTTTCTTGAATTACTTTTTCTAGAAAGCAGAGTGGTCGTTAAGCATTTAAAATCGGTCATCTCTCAAAATTGGCTCTGTTTTTTTCTAATAGTCAATTGGGATGTCAAAAGTCGATGGCTATTCGAAATGCTCAGTTGGCTCTCATTCCTGCTGTTCAGAGTGACTTAAAACTAGGATGGAAATTTATCGTTATCAGTTCCCATGTGATAAAATCGGAAGAAAACCGCCGGTTTACCCGCGATTTTACCGATCCGGTTACCGACTCCTCATTGCTGCAATTTACTGCAGTAAACCGGCGGCTTTGGCGAATACCGCGGTTTACCGCTAAAAATGGTTCGGCATTTACGACATGGATTACCAGTAAATGGAGCAATGGAGCAACGGAAAAATGGAGACATCATTCTTTCAAGCAAGAACTCTTATTTCAAGAAAGGAACTATCCTTGATCAAAGTTTATCAATATTTTTTCCTGTAGACGTATCTAAATATATGATCAATTGATCAGAATTCTCTGCTTGACATCTTTACTACTATTTGGATTGAAGTCATTGAGTTTGACAAAAATTATCCCATTTCGACTTTTCTCTTACATAAATATGGACTCATCCTATCCTTGCTCAAGTCACACCAAAGAAAATTCCTAATAAAATTAGATTCGCACGAACAACAATACGTTTTGTCCTTACTGTAAATGAGAGAAAACCTCTACTAAAATCTTATATTTGTATAGGCTAGTATACATTGTGTTTGCAAGGTAGTCTTCTCCGGATCAGACATCAAAGTTATGATTTTAAGCCAACGATTGCCGACCCAAGCAGACAAAAAAATGAAAAAACGTGTAAAACTTTTCGACATGAAAACGAACACTGTTCCGGGTTAAATGAAATTTTAGAGCGTTATTTGCTGTTAATTCTTGATCGTTTTCACATCCACGTGCTAAACATTATCGACTCATAATCGGGAACCACGATTGCCATCCGGTCACGACCAGAAAAACTAGACGTTAACATGTCCGCTTTTATTATATTCAAAATTTTTGAAGGTTTAAACGATCCATTTTCTGAAAAAAGTTAACATTTACTTTCATCAATGCTTTTGACTCACAATCGGAAACCATCACTGATATCCAAAAGCGGTTAACTTTTCTCAGCGTTTAAATTCGAATAATGATACATTTTACGGCGTTTCAGGATCACAGATACCTATACGTGTTACCATGTATGTGTTCGATTGTTTTATATTCAGGAAATATAAGATGTTGTACATCATGAAATGATGCAAAATGGTTTAACCGTTGAAACGCTCAAAAGCTATGTTCGAAGCCCACATACACTTTGTAAATATTTCACGAAACCTAATGATCTCTTTTGTTTTTGCCCTTGCCTTTTTTCTTTTTCATATCTATTCCTCTTCAATTTTGCTGATTCTTATATTCTTTCGAATTTTAATTCCTTGATTTTCGAATCTTTCGTAGATTATTTTATTCTACATTTTTTTCTCATATCTATATAGTATATGTATGCTATTCAGCTAATTCTAATTTTTACGTCGCGATCTACCTTTGAATTTTACATCGTTTTCACTTGTATGATTTCTTATACGCAATCCTTTTTGCACTTTAATATTTGCCAATCTTATATGGTGGCATGATTTGTACCATTTCGTCATTTTATACCTCATAAAATACCGAATTTCATCTTAATAAGATTTTCTTTAGCTACCATCATTTTAATTATAATACAATGAACAGTTTTTTTTTCTATAATAGCTCTTCATCACTAGATTGGTAAAGTTTAGAAACCGATGATAGGACTTAGAATTCAACAATGGTAATCATAGAAAAGTGAACTACGATGAAATTCGCTATTACTTATAAGTATAGATCGACAAAAAAATAATTGATGCATACATACAAGAGCTACGTAGATTGAAAGCACAAAAATCATTGCATCTAGGGAATCTTGCAATCAAAGAAAGTTGGCACATCGAGTAACTGAAAGTCATAACGTCAAGTAAAAGTTCACGTCTGAATCGGACAAGAATACGTAAAATAAGAAGGCTTGTTAGTGTAGTCCTTTCGGAGTTAAAATGCAAAACTCACGTATGATCTTTAGTCTCGTTCTACTAATATACAATAACTAAAGTGCTAAACCTGTTTCAGATTTAATTTGTTTTCCTAGACAATTGATCAGTAGAAAAAATTGTCTTATTTATTTTGTTCCTTGATTGCTCATGTCTGTAATGGGAAGGGTGAGGAGTCGCAAAAAGCTCGCCTTTAAACTTACACTAACTATTTTCTTCGAAAACGTATGTGAGCTTCACAAAAGCTCAATAGAGAATCAAAAAATCTACGAAACATTCGGGAATAAAGAAATTATAATTTGAAAGAAAATAGCGGATGAGAGAAAACACTTAATAAATGTAGAAAATAGTAAAAAAAGGGAAAGAAAATCAAAGTCGACTAAAGAGAAGATAGAAGATAGGAATTAAAGCAATTAAATAAAAACATTCACAATTTTTCGGTAGATAAATATAATGGAATGATAACTAAAAATACTATGTGCGACTATAAAGAAATTTAGAATTTTGTACAGATAAAAACCACAAACAAATGAAGCTATAACTCGACAACTAACAGATAGAATCTAACCAAATGAGTTCAATGGCAAAACACTAAGACAGGTAGGAGAATGAATTTAGCGAATACAAAGCAGTCAAAGAAGAATAAGTTTCAAATCTCAAATAGTTAAATAATTCTAATGCTGTCAAGGTTTAACATGATTACAGGATAGAACAAGAACAAAATAAATAAAAGACCTAGTCTAACTTAATCAGTCAAATAGTAAAATACCAAAAGAGGATAGAGGATGGCCACAGATTAAAACATTCTGTTACAGATGAACAACCGCTATGAGATAACCTAACTAAATGACCAACAATGCAAAACACTTAACGAAACAACAGTATAACCGAAAACATGCAACCACTACTTCTTGACTAGACGTCCTTAACAAACTATGTGAACTACCTTTAAAAACAGTAAGAGGAACTAAAGACTAAAATACACAAAGCATGCAGGTTAAATTAAATAATTAACAGATTCACCACATCGTAATCAGTCAGATGGGAAATAACTAAAAAAACAAGAAGATAAAAAAGCCAGTTGCAGACATGATTGAAAAATAGACTAGAGTAAACTCACGACATAAAATGAAAGGTATCATAATGAAAATGATAAGTAGATTGAATACGCCGAGTCAAGCAGCTAAATTAGAAAAAAGAACTGCGATATCTCAACTACGTAAAAGAGTCAAATGACAAACTATTAAACAAAAATTAAAGGATGATACAAGTACCAAAACATGTCACAATAACTAAATAGATTTAACTAACTTTATGAACCTTATACCGAAACATTGAACGAGATAAAACGATATAATGAATGATTTAAACTGCATAACTGACAGTAATAGAAGAATCATAAACGAGACTGAGAGATGGAACAAGAAACAAAATCCACAGAAGATTGAACAAATAAAACGAACTTATAATGCCATCACAAAAACAGTAAACGAGATCACATAATCAAATGAATAAAAGCACCTAGTCGCAACTAGCTTCACATACTCGCTAAATTTCATCAGTCGACCAAAGATGACTACAGGTTAAAATTAACAAAACTAAGATCCCATATGGAAAAACTAAAAGAGCTCTTTTGATTACGAAAAAATAGCGAGGCAACAAACAACGCAAATATACGATAAAGCAAAAGGTTGTGACCTTCTTCCATGAAATATAAAAAAATAAAAACCACAGGATGTGTTATACACAAAAACACGAAATCAAATAAACTGAAGAAGAACATACGGCGCTCAAAAAATTGAAGAAACGACATTTGGTCGTTAAAACCAGTATATATTTTCCAAATATATGGTTTACGATATCTAAATATCTTTCCAAGCCAGAAAATAGCTGAATAATGATCCGCACTAGGGATGTACCAGTACGGTCCAACTGGAGTACCCAGTCACCCAGTCACGACTGGAACTGGTGCATCCCTAATTCGTATAAATGACATCGAAATATTATTATATGCATATAATCATTACTTACAGATGATAACGTTTCGATGCCGTTGATGGGGGCCATTATCTAGCAATTTTCTGGTTAGGGATCGTGCTTAGATGTCATCAAAAGTATATTTTGAGAATGCCTACTGATTTGAACGGTCCAAGCTGTTCCTTTAACTATCTGGGGTAGAGCTTACTATCAGAACAACTTTACTATCTGACAGTATCCAGCACAAAAACGAATACCCGATAGAAGCATACAACCAACAAAAGTTAGCGTTAGAATCAATTAATTTTAACACTGAGCTTAAATGAATTAACAAAATCACACAACGAGAACAAAATAAGCATGCAGCTATCATCGAGCCAATAAAAATGTGAACCTAACCAGATGAACCTAAGAATTGAACCGTGAAGAACACCACTGTATGCAAATAAAAGCAAAGAACTAAAACTAAATAGCACATATCAACTAAAACGCGTCACCTCAAGGACAGAGAGTTTGAACCCATCATTTGAAAATCTCACGATTGCCATCTTGCAGAGCATAGTCTAAAGTGTATGGAAGCCTATTTTGTTCAGTTAATAAACGCTTTAAATCGCATTTCGTAATTGGTAAAAGAGAGATCACTGGTAGAGAAAGGAAATCTCTTTATTTAGATCATTGATTAATCTAACCATTACATTGAAACAGTTTGATATATACAACGTTGATTAATAGTATTTAACACTGATAACAGATGTATCTTTTGGCAAAACATTTGATTTTCTATGTGCCATACGTTTTCGCAGCGAGCTTAAGCAAAATTACCTTAATTTATAAAGTCATCGCGTAACAAAAAATATGTATTGTTAATTTTTCACTGGTTAGTTTCAACTTTTTTTTTACAAAAATATATATCTAAAGCTAGTATCTTATGGGCTATCTGATGAACCGATTTTTATTAGAAGCGGGTTACAATTTATAATGATTCTACGTAACGCGATGACGATTTTTACCTTTTACCGCTTTTCATATTTTTAAAGGCGCGTTTTCAAATAGCGATTTATTATTCAAAAATCATTGAAAGACATGTGTAATGGATTTTATGCCTGACTACTAATCGATTGTCATTAGAATATAGTTGTTTGGTCTAAGCTGATGATATTTAATTAAAATTAGATTATCAGTCAAAAATCATTTGTCTCTTTTGTAAGACATGGAAGCGTTAAGTTGTAACGACAATATCGACCTCTATATTTTATAAAACAACATTATCAAACTATGAGTTGTCTAATTCGAGTTCGAATATAAATGGAGACCCAACTGCATACTATCAATTCGAAAATAACTGGTGAAAGTTATGAATAGCTTTCGTTTTAGTTTTAATTTCAGATGAATGTAATTCAAATAAACGGTGGGGAGGGGGAGGCGGAATATTTGTTTTTCGTTTTTCATTTATCTAAGAGTTAATCTAAAACTAAATCTATTCCTAGAAATATCCAGTAGTTTTCTTTTTTCGGATATCCGTTTATCTTCGAACTCGAATTAGGCAGCTACTCTCTCAAACTAACGGGTGCGGCAAAAGAAATGACCGGTATTTCAAAGACGGCCTTTGCTCAAGTTAGACTTCTCTAGAAAGTTTTGCTCTAATGTTAAAAGATAGAATTTTGTGTAGAATTTACTGATATGTTCCTTTTTAAATCAAGATTTTCTGTGTCTTTGTAATATCAAAATTACTGAATACAAGAAAAAACATCAACTGCTCAGCACTTCACTAGAACAAAATATCATTTTTATTTGTTAAATAATTTTCTAAGCACTATTCAAACACACCATGAAAAAGAGAGAAATATATTTGTTTTTTTAGATACAAAACCAAAATTTTGTAAAAGCTTCACTATTTAAAAAACCGCCTACAAAATATGCCTAATTATTAATTTTGCCGCCTTTTTATGTCAAAAGAAACATTTCATCTTCTTTATTTGGTTAGAAGAAGAGTTCAGCCCTTATAAAGAAGTACATTCTGTAGAACTTGAAATTTTGCGTCTGTTTATACAAAAGGGATTATTTTTCATTGGTCAATTTTTGAGAAAATTTGTAAAGAAAATTCTGTTTCTACGGAGCCGAGGGCGTCTTCTCCATATTCTGCTGTTTTTCGAAGGAGAGGCAACGAAGTGTATCGCACCAAACACATTATCATATGTACCGAAAAATTCTGCATAACTTACTATTAGGAAAGAGATTTCAAACTCAATTCAACTTGATAAAATTTCATTTTTATGCGTTTCTGATTTTGTAGTTGAGCAGTTGATGTTTTTTGTAGTATTTAGTAATTTGAATGTTACAAAGAAATGCAAAATGCTGATTTAAAAACGAACATGTCAAAAAAATTCTACACAAAATTCTCTATTTTTTAACACCAGAACCAAATTTCCTGGAAGAGTCTAACTTGACAAAACCGCCTATGAAAAGCCAACAATTTCTTTTTCCACACCCGTTATTTCTCTGAGAAATTTGTATTAACTTTAAAATTTGTTCAAGCTAAAGAGAATGTCTGTTATTGATGCTGAAGTAATTGAACACAATGATTAATTCTACTACAGAAAAGCAAAAACTTTATTATTCAAAGAAAGAAGCGAGTAATCTGGCAAAATCAGTCCTATTCCCCACTATATGAAAGGATTTCCGAGCTATTTTTATGTACTACTAGTGCTTACTATGTTTTACAAGACTATGAACAAAACACCAGCAAAAAAGCGTTGGACATAGTCCTTCTAGAAATCCGCATTTCTTTTTTACTGTAGAAATCCTCGAAATTTGGCACATATTTCGTGATTTTCTTCAAAAAACCATGTTTAAATTATAAAACCAAGTATATGTTTGGAATTAACGCGAGAAAGTAGGTCGAATCCGTAGGGTTATATTGGAAATTATAAAGCTTCGTTTTTTATCCATTAATTAGGCTAAAATGATATTTCATATTTTTCAATATAATTCTATGTAGTCAACGCAGTTTTTTGTGCTGATTCCGAATATGTACTTTGCTCTATCGCTTAAAGATAGTTTTGTGGAGAAAAAACACGAAATATAGGTCACATGCCAACAGTTGATACATTCGACAATATAATTTATGTTTTATATAATTTTGTATTGAAATGATCAATAAATAAAAGATTTAAGATCTGCTTATTGTATTTATCGAGAATAAAACATTATCTTGTCTCTACATGGCTATACACTTAGCAAAAGGTTGCAAAAAAATTCATTAACAAAAGTTAGCGTTATCGCGTTACGTTAGTTCAACTGATCCTTCTTCAAAATAAGAAGTTCATTTATTGAGTTTTTTTTTCTGTTGAATACTCCTAAGTGTCGGCTACAAAATGTCTATAGGACGTTTCTTTCAATAGAGCACACATTCTCTGAAAAATAAAGAACAAGCACGTCACCCTCAACTTTTTCTGCTTTGTACGTCATCGCGTTACCTCATCTATTTGTGCTCTAATTTTCAAACAGCTCATTCAAACGAGCTCATATTTTCAGAGATTATGGGGAAAGCTGAAGCACATCTTCCAACGAAAGAATGAGCATTCTGGGCCACCTGGTTATTGAAAAAAGTTAATAAAATTGTAGCCAAAACGTCATCGCGCTACGTTTGAGAAGGCCGATATATAGAAAGTAATCAGATTGGCATCACATCAAACTACTAGACGAGCAAGTACCAGCATGGTAATAGAAGCAAGAAGCCACGACTATAATGAATCTAATATATAAACTGAACAGAAAGTACAGAGAAGTACGAAACAATACGAAATAAAGCTATAGAAACAAGCAGCGAAAACTGAATAATTTAAATTTCAAAGTAAAACAAAAAAAGCTTGAGAATAAAATAATAATCCAAATTAGAAATGGCAGAAAAAAATCAAACCTTGAAATAACTAAGAACAAAACTAGTTTATAAAGAAAAAAACACTATGAGAAAGAAAAGGGGAAGGAAAAATCAAATTTATAAAAGTACTAATAAAACTACATAGATTTGACAAATAATCCAAGTCAATGAATTAAACACGAAAATTACAACGAAAATACGATAACTAAAATAAAAATGAAGGCTCAATCAAGTTTCTCAAGGATTCAACTAAATGGCACGAGCCTAGCAAGGAAACACAAAAGAACATCGAATCATGCAATAAAAAAAAGAAAATAGGTTTATTTAAATAATAATAATATATAGAGTTACTCAATTGACACCATAACAAACTACTAAACCAGAAAATAAGATAACTCTAATACGAGCAAGTGTTTACAAGTTTAACTATATCGATATCTCAAGTAATTGATCAAAGTAAGCGATAACAGAAACACAAGAGAAAATGAAACGAAAACAAGCCAATGTATCTAAAATTGGTTAATTAACCGAATTAAATTTAAAAAAATAGAAAGATTACCCTGACAGAGATACGAGTTTGAATAGAACGAAGGGTGAAACCAACTAACAAAAAAATACTTCATTGTATAAAACAGCAAAAGGACCCGACTGAGTGGCATGAGAAGAGAATATGAACAGAAGCAAGCACAAAAAACAGGTAACTCTGACATCTCGCCTATAAACATGAATCAAACGTGGAAACTCTAACAATAATACGGTGATGATAAAGCCATATAGAGAAAATTAAGTTGTTAATAAATTCAATCAAACGCGATGCGAATCTAACAAGCAAACACTAAAAAATATCAGTGTGCAAAAAGGGAAGAAACTACAACTATAACGAATCAAATATCTGAAGTAGGTGGTGACGAAAGTCTGCAGCGAAACATGAAACTATTCAGAACTTGAAAGAAAAACGAAAAATATCAGCTGAATATGAATAGCGAAGCATTTCAAAATAAAAAAATCAATCTGAACAAAAACTAATTAATCGAGAGTAGCGATCGAAAAAAATTGAAAATGCAAACTAAGAAAGAATTTTTACTACATAAAGGAAGACGGCGATGAGCAAGTGAACTAGGCTACGAGATGAAATACAGACAAATAACTATCATAAACCAGAACGCTTTAAAATATAACTCAAAAAAATGAACCAAATGGAAAAATTGCAACAATAACATGAGGAATAAAGAAAATATGAAGAAAAAATAAGTAGCTTAAAGATTTAACTTTCTAAAGATGAATCCAATCAGGAAACACTAAAGAACAAAATCGCATCAAGTACACGAAGTAATTAAAAAGAGTACAGGTGGAAAGACAAAACGACGCTGAGATCGAAACAAAAACAAAAAAGATGTCCCTAAACTTTGGCAACGAAAACATTTGTAAGCAATAAACCAATCTGAAAAAGTATACGAGAGAATGAAGTTAAATTCACAGTAATAACAACTAACAAAAATAGATAATTTCAAAAACTAATCCAAATAAATGAACGAAGCACAAGAAACAGAATGCCAAAATGAGAATAAGAAAAGCATGCAGCTGTTTCTGATCAAATAGAAATTGAATCTAACCAAATGAGTCTAATAAGCAGACAGTAAAGAACATAACAGTATGCAAAAACCAAGGAAAGAGTTAAAACTAAATAAAAAACACACACAGAAACTATTCAAAGAACCATTGTAGCAAACTGCTTAACGGTAACATACGATTAAAGTAACTGAAGCAAGTAGCTGTGACGAAAATGAATCAAATATGTTAAGTAACCACAGAGAGTCTCGAAGAAAATACCACAGTACACAGAAATCGAAACAAAAATATAAACACGTAACTAAAGCTGTAGAATGAAAAACTGATAAAATTTAAAAAAACATTAAGAAAATAAAATTAATCATGAGTATAGATTGAACAATGACAGTTTGAACTAAATAAGAAAAAATATGCAATTAACTAAAACGGCAAAATGATGAGAAAGTAAACAAAGCGAGAAGATGAATGAAATTCACAAAGATAATTAGCGAAACTCAAATAACTGTAACTCTAACTCAAAATAAACACATATATCTATGCATAAAGACCCAGATCCAACATCTATGATCGTAAACAATCGCTTTTGATCGTTGTGTGGAAGGCAATTTTCTGATTCTTTTTTTCATTAAAAAAATGCTCCAATGAAAAATATAGCACATCGTTGCTCATTATACAGGTTTCTATTCATCAAGTAAGCATACAAAAGAAGATTAATTAGTTTTAAAGAATTCTTAATTTTGAATAGAGCTCATCTTTAGTTCTTTTGCATTCTTCAGACATCATGTATATTACGAGAAGAACTCCGCAAGAGCAAAATACTCGATGAATGGGAGGAGAGATTGATTCTTTTTCGCTATCCCTTTATGTCATAAAGTAGAGAGTGATGAAGAAAAAGAAAGAAGAAAATATGTATACAGTAAAACCTCTACTTATGAGCACCTTCATATACTGAACGGTTCAAAATCCGACCGACATATTTTTTGCTGGAAATGAGCACCTCCGTAAACTGAGCACTATTTTTTTCAGTCCCAACGGTGCTTCCATTAGAGAGGTTTTACTGTAGATATATAAGTTGTTATCGTCATTTCGTTCATCATTTTTTTATCACTTTATGATTAACAAGATAATACATGTTATTCTATTGATGTGGTGCCTATCTATGCCACAAAGTTAGCTCGATCTTATATTTTCTCTCTTCATTCAACAAACATTTAAAAGTATTCCAAGCTGCAAACGTTAATAGATGCGATAAATTTAAATTTTATTCATTAAAATCATATTTATTTCTAAATGCTTTGTCGTCTTTTTTCTTTTGGTGCTATTTTTTTCATTTACGCTTTTTCTTTGTATTCTTTTCGTGAACTTCTTTTTGTGTATATTTTTCATGTACCATTTTCATGATTTCAAGTTCATAGGAAACGTTAAAATATATGAACAAGGGTCCGTGATTTGTTTTTAAGAAATCGGCTTCATAAATATTATCTTTAATAAACAAGACGAAGTAATGAAGCTAGGGGTCTGCACGGAGTTTTCTGGTCCCGGTAAATGTATCAAATACATATGAGCAGCTGAAAATGCTCCAGAACATTGAACTACCGCATTTTGTGTAGAAATATTTGCTCTACAAAATAAGACTAGAACAAATAGTGTGTGACTATTGCAGCCCGAGAAAACTATTACTAAGTGTGCTATCGAGACCCGTCGTGTTATATTCAACATCTGTCTCTGACTATAATAATCGCTCAGTACATGCGATAGTCTTTCTTTGTAGAGAAAACGTTTCTCTACAAAGCATAGTAGCTGAATATTTTTAAAGTTTTTCTATTGGTAAGATATCTTTGATTCTTCAACCGGAATCAGAAAAGCGCGTGCAGATCC
>CAJNOP010003607.1:0-12557 GCA_905250075.1 Rotaria sp. Silwood1 | reverse complement strand
TAGCAAGATTATTATGAATTGAACGAAATAGTTTTACAGAAATGTTTATTGAAAAATCAAGTGTTCGATTAAAGTTTGTGGTAAGCAGACTGTTAGATTTGTTGATTCGATAAATGTTCATTGGCATCAATAAGTCTAGCCAATTTGAAAGCAAATTTTACGATAACCACCTATAGAAAGAAAAATAGAATCATCTAGTACATGGAAAGAGGCAGAACACTTACATCTAGAATCAAGGCAATGATGCACACGATGCCTAAAACGATAAGAAGGGCTACGGCGAAACCTTTGACACCCGTTCGATGATCAATGTGAGTTAAAGTAACGATAAGACCAACGAGGAGAAGCACAAACACGATAACCATGATGACAAAATCAATCACACTCAACCAGGCGAGCTAAAAAAAAGAAAAAAAAAAATAAACATTTCATTAAAGCGATATTTATGCGATCGCTTTTCGACCACATGATCTACAATGTAAACTGTTTGCCGAAAAACTCTAGTTTTATTTCATAACGTTCAACACATATTCAATCGGTGCGACACTTCAACACGACGTGTTTGCAATGTAGAATATGACTTTTTTTTCTTGTCATAGTTGTAATGAATGATAGGAAAAAACATAAAAAAAACATTTGACAAACATTGACAAGTCATACATGTGGCAACGCGGAAAATATTAAAAATTTGTCACAGGCCATAAATCAGCGTATTATCATTTTCATATGATATTAGACGCACTGCATAGTATCAAAATAGCAGTGCCTCCGCCTTTTACAGTAACTTATATATGAGAGAGATAGAATATTTCAGATGAAAATTGACCTTTGGAAAAATGTTTGACTAAAACCTTTTTGATAACATTCAAACGTGAAACCGAGCATTATTTACATAGATATATTATTGAAAATATCAAAATTGAAAAGCTATTGCATACCACACGTAGGCCTGTTTGATAATATCGATAAGCGACGAATAATCCGAAACCAAAGAAACAAATTGAAATCAAGGATTCACCGAGCATGAGACCGTTTTTAGAACTTCCTAGATATTCCAAGTTTCCATATCCGGTGATGGAAGTTATTGCACTTCCGACACAAAGAGCCTATAAAATTTAAAAAAATCAAATCATACTTTGAATTAAAGTGATATTGAAACTATCATTTTTTTGGATAAGTGAACCTTTAATTTGAAACTAAGTCCGTATTCTATTTTTCTATCAACTGTTTATGGGCATCGATCATTATGAATTAGAATATGCAAGAAAGAAACTCACAAGACAAACACCGAGAATAATCATGAGAATTTTTCGGGTTCGTTGCAATTGAGGTTCATCGGCCAGTGAAAATGGTGATGGAGCTGGTGGAACACTTGTGTAAAAAAAAACCCATCATCGCTACCTTTTGATCGCGAGCTTCGTATTGCATTTTACTGTTGCATTGTCTTCTAATTGTCTAAATAAATTTAATAAAAAGACATTGAATATCCGAAAAGACGGCGAAAACTCAAAAGTATGAAAAATTGTATGCTATCCGATCGAGAATAGGATACACAGAGAATCAACAGTTTCAGAGAACGACACAAGACATGTTCTACAGACAATAAATGTCAAATACAACGGGCGCAATATAAAGGAAGAAAGAGAATCGACGAAGAAAATTCCCATTGATTGACGGCATGACTTTATCGTCATGTTAACATGAAAACTGTGAATGAACTACCGGACTTTTTATTTTTTCTATAGTGTATGTGTCATCAGCTGGTTATCATAATCAATGACCTCATAGTGTTGTCTTTTTCGTGTCAGCTATTGGCTATAAAACACATTTTCTGACGTTCTTTCGCTTGCTAGCGCCGGTGCTGATATTAAGAGTCTAGTTAAAGAACGCAAGAAAAATCTCCGACAAGACTACAACGCAATCGGATCACATGCATCGTGAAAGAGAAAATAAATACACAATCTGATTCAAATATCACAAAAACACAGATACTCCCATTTTGAAATAATGGTGGACTTAACAGTAAATGAATATTATCACCTTTTGATGAAAAACCTCATATACAATGAATGATAGATGAGAAAAGGAGATTCCTGGATGCGATGATATTGAAAAAACTTGTTAGCGCAGCCCCTTTGGTGCTGAAATGTGGAACTCACATATCTCCTTTGGTTTCATTATACTAATGACAAAATACCCAATATTTTAAATCTCCAAAAGATAATAGTTCTTTTCTAAAGATAATGGATTATTAGAAAATGCTATATTTTTATCTCTCAATTTCGAACAGAATTTTTTTTTCACAAATTTGCCAAGGTCTGTAATGGGGGGTTGTCTGTAATGGTAGCCTACGTTGCTATGTGTCTGTAATGGGGTGAGGGGGGAGGGGGGAGCCGCCAACCTCGAACTGAAAATTGACACTCACTATTTTCTTCGAAAACATACGTGAGTTCCACAAAACAGTAGACCAGTGTAAACGCCGAACATAGATGTCGATTAAGTATTATATACGGTGTTATAGTTTTCTACAAGATAGGTGGTTTAAAAGACTTTCTACATTGAACTGGAACAATTTAGAAAAAAGTGAAAGGAGAAAAGATATGAAGCGAACGTAATTTTAGACACAGGAAACGTTCCGTTCTGATTTTTTTGTTAAGAAAACAATAATACAAAAAGAATAGATTTAAAGAAAAACATGAGCAAGCTCAATAGAATGCTCCAGATCTGAAAGAATGTAATCGATGCTCTACATGGCAAAGTTCAAGCGATTAGAGCACTTGTCATCAATACATTCTGTCGCTATCAGTGAATGTTTTTCGACACTGGCAGGTGGTTTTTTTAAGTAGCTGTTATTTTGTGTTAAGCAATCACATATGGCTGATAAAAGTATCATTAAAAAACTCTCGAACTTCTTGCATTGATTTCAATATGAAAACTCCTTTCAAGAACAAATTTGGGTCTTATCTAGTTTGAACTGTCGATGATATTTTAAGGGTGTTAAAAGAACTCTCTCTTTCGGAATTTATTTCAGGCAATTAAAGCCCCTCAAAAAGTCACTTTTTGCCAGAATCATCGAAATTGAGATAAATTCATGGGAAAATAGCTCGTCATCTGCTTTTTCATATGCGACAGAAATTTTTATTTGGCACCTCTTTTTTTCCAAAACTTCTGGAAGATTTTCGTCACCCCCCTATTCGAAAAATAAGCCGTTTTTAAGAAACATCGAAAATCATTTTTCGTTTTTTTCAAAACGTGGGTTCAACAACGTAGTGCCAGCAGAACTCTATCATAGCAAAAGATAAAGTCAAATATTGTCTTTTGTTTGAAAGCTTGTGTCTAGGGCTAGCCTTATCGTGGGACTTTTTTAAAAAAGCCTTTTTATTTTCATACAAGAAAACATCTCTATAAAAACAGCACCATTTTTAAGGGATTTTTGAGTCATTGAACTTGTCATCCCTTTTTTTCGCTCAAAGAGGAGCTGCATTCTGACATGCGCTTTCAAACAAAAAAATATTTGACTTTATCTTTTACTATGATAGAGTTTTGCTGGCGCTAGGATAGAGCTATTTTTGACCCTTGTATGGTGAATATCTCTGTCAAATGTCATGATATAGGAGTGAAAATTTTACCATAGCTAGGGTTCACCAGCCCCAACATATTCTGAAAGTTTCATGCAATTTGGATTAGGGGGTGGGAAGTAACCGTTCCCAGACCGTCACCCGAGAACGGTAACTGTAACGGAAAAGTTACCAGTTTCCGGGTAACTGGTAACGGGGCAGTTACCAGTTACTTTTTCAGGGTCACTCGTTAAAACGACGAATTATGACATCCTACGATCGCATTTTGTGAAAAAATTAATTTTTGAATTTTGGAGTTACCCGGTAACTGGTAACGGGAAACCAGTTACCAGTTACCGGATAACTTCGAAATTCAAAAATTAATCTATCGACAAAATTCGATCATAGGAAGTCATAATTCGTCGTTTTAACGAGTTGCCCTGAAAAAGCAACTGGCAACTGCCCCGTTACCCGAGAACGGTAACGGTAATTTCCCACTTCTAATTTGGATGCTCCTGGACTGAGATCCATTTTTGAGGGGGAGGGGGGCTTAAATGATGTTAAAATATTAACACGAATTATGCCATCAGCAAGACTTGAATTTGATGCTTGAACAGCGTAATTCAGTTTATAAATATACAAAAATAACAAGAATAATAAAGTCTTGTACATAATTAATATGTTTCTAGCTATCTAATAAGAAAAAGAACGAAGTGGTTTGTATGAAATGTATATATAAGAGAAAAAAATTTCTCTATCGCAAGGAAAAGTAATTTTCACCTTTACGCTCATATATTCGCTATTCCTCTATTTTTAGTATACTGTTTTTCAGCTCACTCATTTTGTGGATTAAAACTGATCTTTATCCTCCTCTAAACAATATCACAATGCTAAATTTTTCTGTTCTTATCTCTCTCGTCCTAAAATACATAATTTTTCTGTACATAATACTACAGTGTTGATAGCATCCGATACGACGCTGAACAGTCGTTTCCCTAGTTTCTTTCTCGGGGTGTGTGTGGGTGGGGTGTGGCTGTGAGTCTTCTTTTCAACTACATCCACACCCACCCAAATCCACAGCCACAGCCACATCCACACCCCCACCCCAGACCCAGGCCCAGACTCACACCCACCCACGCCCACACCCTACACCCACAGCCACACCCACATCCACATCCACACCCACACCCACACACCACACCCACAGCCACACCCCACATCCACACCCACCCATACCCACACCCATCCACACTCACACCCTAGTTTTTTTTTTAATATGAATCTTCTGTTTAATACAATGAAACTCATAACAGACAGATTTGCTTTGTCAATTATTCATAATAACAGACTATTCATACATTCTTTGAAAAAAATAATCAATATTATGTATGAAAAGAAAATTTAGAAAAAAAATTCAACTTATAATATTTTTCATGATGAAACAAAAGTTTATGTAAGATTAGAACGTCATATTTAGTTCATCTGATCTGCATAAGCTTCTTCATCGTAAGTACATATGTTCGAATCTTCTCTTCTGCAAAAATAACCGATAGATGTTGATCCCTCGAAAAAGGAGTAATACTGGAAACTAAAACTTTTTGAAATTTCAAAAAAATTTCGAGTAGTTGGAATATCGACTGCTCGAATCTCTATGAATTTTATCCATAGGAACCTATCGAGATAGGTTCTTCGATGGGCATCGAAGCCCTAGATCGACTCCTCAGAGTGTCATTTTCCGATAGGTCGAGGGGTCGTCGATGGGTGTACAATTTGAAATGCTATCAATTCATCGAGTACCTCAAGTCGATGCCTCGAAATATCCATCGACTGGCAGCTTGGGAATGATCATTAAAAAGACCAAACATGTTCGGCTATATAAAGTACCGATCGTATATAAACATTAAACTCATTCTAAATATATATTCATTTTTTTGATACATGCTTTTCAATCATGCTGAAATTCCGCATGTAAAAGAAAATATCAATCCGAATAATGCCAATGTTTGTCATGAAAAACAACATAATGATTCAAATCATGTTGATGTTCTGCATCTAAATCATTATTATGCTGAGAACTTTTTTTACAACAGAATTTAACTAGAATTCTACGCCCTTAGGAGAATTGTGTTTTACGATGTAGGCTTATACCTGCATCTAAACGACAAATGTTAACACCAGTCGAATGTGGGTGTTGCTATGAGTACATGATTTATGGTGTTTCTCATGACAAAGATTGACATTATTCTAATTGATATGTTTTTGTACATGCGGAATTTCAACATGATTTAAATCATTATATTGTCCTTCATCACAAAAATTGAAATGAATCTGAGTGATAGTTTCCTCAGCATGCGGAACATCAAAATGATTTAAATCATTATGGTGTTCTTCATGGCGAACTTTCTTAAATATATTGATTAAAATCTTCCTGAAACTCGTCAACATTGGCATTAAACTAAAAATTTAATTCTTTTAGAAATAAGTGAGTGTAATGAACGATAATTCTGCTAGAAAGTCAGAATTCTGAACAAATTCTACCATTAAAACAAAATTCTAAGCAGAATTTTGTTTTAGGCGCTGGGATAAGTATGTAAGATCATACAAAATTCTGAGAAAAATCTACTGGGAAACCAAAATTCTAAGCAGGATTGTGATTTTGATGGAGAGATATGTGTATATGATGAAACACAATCCAGCTAGGAAATCAGAATCCCAACACAATTCTGTTTGGAAAACAGAATTGTAAGCAGAATTTTGATTTCTTAGCAGAGATCAGTGTATATTATGGAACACAATTCTGCTAGAAAAACAGAATTCTGGGAAAATTCTGCTGGGAAAACAAAATTCTAAGCAGAGTTTTGATTTCGATGGAGGGATATGTATATATGATGAAACACAATTCTGCTAGGAAATCAGAATCCTGAGACAATTCTGGTGTAATGAACAGAATTCATAATAGAATTATTATTATTTTACTACATTATTATAAGAACTTTATTAATATAAAGAGATTGTGGATGTAAATAATGATACATGTATGCACAGTACAGAATTCTTAAATACTGTTTGTGAGAATTCTGCCGCCCCTCTAGAAGCACCTATGTGCCATGACCATTGATGAAGCGACTATCATATAGTTATACACAAAGTAGTTGATCGATTCACACAATAATGTTTCAAAGGAAATGAATAGGTTTTATTAAAGAAGAATCGGAAGTTTTGTAAATAATGTCATTTTGTTTTTTTTGAATTTTTTTATTGACAGAATTCATTATAAAACTGTACCTGCTCACAATGCCATTTCTTTGTTGCTTACATCTACATCGTTAGTTATACCTGTTATGTTACATTATTTTCATTTTAAAAGATGCCTAATTTAAGCGATTTTATGTTATGTCCATTGAACATTTGCCAACATAATGGTCAATGTCTTCTCAACAAGTCCTCCATCGCTAACTTTACTTGTTTATGCACAAACTGTTTTACAGATTCTTTTTGCGAAACGGAAAAATACTCACGTAATCTATGGTACATGAGTATATCAGAAGATAAACGTTTCAAAAACGATCTACTAATCAATACAATATTTGATTTAATACTAGCAATCGTATCTCTTCTCAGTAACTTTCTAGCATTACAGACATTTCTATGCAGTTCAAAGATTCGCATTACCAATTTAGGTGTCTATCTGATATTACTTTCATTTTCGTGTTTAATTCTTAGTATTATGTATGGAGTGTATGTATATATCTATGTTTTTGTTGGTGCTGCTAAATTAGGAAGCGACCACTATTTATTTGAGTGTGTTATGATTACTTTATTTATGCCATCATTGATCTATTGTGTCTTCTGGTTAATATTGTACATTGCAATTGAACGGCTTCTTATCGAATATTCATTTGTCAGTTTATACGGTCCAAGACGACGTTCTCTTATTTCAAGCGTATGTCTTTACATTATTGTGCCAGTAACAAATATTTCGGTAAATATGTTCGGTACAAAAAACAGTTATTCTTGCGTTGATTCTTGTCTGTTAGATTTTACTTCAACTGGATACATTTTCTATTCTATCCTTTATCGACTCAATTATTTGGCTGCACCAACTGCATTATTCATTTCATGTCTTTTCATTCTATATCATCTTCTCCGACATCGGCTACATTTCACAGCTGATAGTAGCTCACTAGGGTCCTCAATAAAAGTTATCATATTAAATCATCGAGATTTCATTCTTCAGCCACTTGTAGTTACACTCTGCGAGATGCCATATTTTATATTGGACTATTTTATGACTTGCTCAAAAGCGGATACCCACGTTGTTGGAAAACTGAGAACAATTTTCATATTACTCCATGATTTGACTTTGACAACGACATTTTTTACTTTGGCTAGTCCATCAAAATTTTATATGCAACAGTTTTGGAATACATCGTACGTTGGGCGATTCTTACTTTATACGAAAGACAAGTTATGGGCTACCCACGCAGACAGATAAATGGTTACAACGTTGTTTTCACGCGTTAATGATGAAAACTGAAGAAAACAACGCTTTACCCAAGCAGACAAGAATTTGGAAAAACGCATTTAAACCCTACAATCGGGAACTGCGATTGTGATCCACTCACGCTCAAAAAAATAACGCCGTTTTTTACGTGTTTCGCGTTTTTTTGCGCTTAATTTTCACTTTGTGGCTGTGAAAACGGCGAAAATTCCACTTTTTGAGCGCTAAAACGCTTGATTCTTAAGTCCCAGAAAACTTCAGAAGTAAAAGCACGTTTTAACGCTCAAAAAATGGGATTTTTGCCGTTTTCACGGCCAAAAAGTGAAAATTAAGCGCAAAAAAACGCGAAACACGCAAGAAACGGCGTTCTTTTTTTGAGCGTGGGTGGATCACAATCGCGGTTCCCGATTGTAGGGTTTAAACGCGTTTTTCCAAATTCTTGCCTGCTTGGGTAAAACTCGTTAACTCGACGAATTAAAGAAGTAAACGCGTAAAAACGTTTTTTTTCGCCGACAATGCATTTTAACGGATTTAACGAAAATATGACATAGATGAGGATGTTTTAACGTGCGCAATCGATAGATCAAGGGATTTGGGAGGGTGTGGGTGTGGGTGTGAGTTTTAACTTCAACCACACCCAACATGATCATGATCAAAAAATACTATGTTAACAATGAACGAAAAAGATTTTTAACATAAAAATACAGCCGTGTGTAAAAAGAAGAACAAGTTTGGCAATAAAAATTTATTTAATGCCGTCAAAATATTTCACATACGCCATCGGAGTAGCTTATAAACTACTTATTGCAACATCTGAATCTTCTGGAAATCATGGAAAAAAAATATCAAAAAAAGTTGTGAAGAATCTATTGAAAAAAGCTGCAGACGGTATAAAGAAACAGAGTCGATAGCGCCCAGTTTGCGTCACTAAAATGTTATTATTGTTGAACTAGAGTCATATATTTTTCTGTTCAACAAAGATTATGAAAATTCAATTACTTAACTTCGACGTATTAATATTTCTATTAAAAAATTTACAAATATTAACGAATACAGTCACTTTCTCAATCAAATCAAAGATGAGAATTCTTTAGGAATGTTTTCAGTTTTCTCGGAAAACAGATTGTATTTATTGTTGAAAATTTATCTCATCTTAATTCAATTTATGCTTTTTTCTTACAATAAATGAAAAAATCAATTATGAACTTGTAAATATCGAAAACTAAAGGATATTTTTACTCCAATGAAACAGTTTGTCAATTGTTACAACATGATATAAAACAATATGATAATATTTAAATATGAATTAATATTATTTCTAAAAATGATTGGAACATTATAATCAAACTAAAACAAATCTTGTTGAATTTCTCTCTTATGAACAATATGATGATAAACAAAAGAGTTTGAAATTACCAATAAATTTAACAAAACTTGTTCTCCTTCATTACTCATCTGATATATATATATATAACGCAAGAGATTTCTTGTTGGAGACCTTCTTCAACAAATTGAACAAATACACGGAAAGATGATTCATTAAGGGGACCCCCCCCCCCTTTCCGGCGTTTCTAAGAAACGGCCCAATGAAAATTCCTGAAACTTTCAGGGTAGATAGACCTCGAGTAGTAGAGCAAAAGTTGTCATGGACATAAATTTGCCAGACGTTATCTTCATGGACTTCCAGAGACCCCAAGGTCAAAAATTTGCAAAACGTTTTGCCCTCCCTGGACTCCCCAGATTTCATCCGTTTGAGCTGAAATTTTTACTGTGGGTAGATGGACCCAATCGGGGCGGACGTTTTTTTTTTTTTTTCAAAAATTCCAAATACTTCAGGCTGGAGAACCAAAATACTGAGCACTTCGCAAAATCTGTAGGTTTTTTGGATCCTAAAAATTTTGCGAAGTCTGCCAAACTTGATTAGTAGAAGGTATCCCAAAAAAAAAAAAACGTCCAACCCAAATCACTTGAAGTCTCACCAAAAAAATTTTCAGTCCGATCGGACTTGAAATGGCGGAGAAAAGGGGGGCAAAACTGTTTTTTGATACCAAAAAAGCTGATTTCGAGAAAAATGCAAAGAAAATTGTGTTTTTTGATTTTTTTGGCATATTTTTCGATTTTTTTCGAGTTTTTTATAGATAACATGCGGGTTTTCAGTTCTCAAAGTGTGCTCAATAGATAGAGGGTATTTAAATCTACATACTAATCACAAAAAATGAAAAACGAAAAATGTGAAAATTTTGAGTCGGGAAAGGGGGGGGTCCCCTTAAGGCATATTAGCAAACCCAATACTGTCTAGTGGAAATTCTTGACTGAACTTTTTTTATTCTATAATGAAAGAACACAAGTAGAAATCAATTTTCCTACATAAAAATCAATCAAGTTTTGAGGGTGTGGGTGTAGGGTACATGCCAGTGTGGTGAAAGAAACGGTCACAACAACACCCATGCCCATACCCTAGGTTGTCAGCTTCAACTTTCCAATTTCGCCTCGGAGACACATCGAATTCACAAACCAAAACTATTGTTGAAGAACTTTTTCACAAATCGTTACAATTCATATGAAACTACACACTTCTTTTGGCGAACGAAAAACCGGCCTTGTGCTTTTATGAGAGGAATTTCAAAGTCAAGAACGACCATGAAGGAAACTGTGTGGAGACTCTGATCATATTCATCGGTGCAGACCACAACAATCTACAGATACTTACGAGTACTACTATGGCAAGCAAACAAAATGCTCAGAACTGTCTTCGAAATCATATTTTTGTGTTGTAACTATTTTTTTTGTGTTTCCGTAGTATACGCACACTCTATCGCTCGTTTTGGGATACTGATGACGTGATTGAAATAAATGAATTTCAGTACTTTATATGAGCTCCATGACATTGTTACCAAGACAATGAAATCAGCAACAGGAGGAAGATATTTGAAGGCGAACTTAAAAAACAACATTAACAAGAGAATGATTAACAGAACTCGACCTTCGCGATGAAAGACATCCACGAATCAGTTTTTTTCTTTCTCTCTACCTTATTTTGCTTAAAAGAAGACACTGTCCATTGTCTACGGCTCATGTTTTCATGCTGAATAGTCGAAAAAAAAATTGTCATGCATGAATTAATGTGATTTGATACAGCGCTATAAAAACAAAAAATCAACTGTTGTGTAGGATGAAAAACAGTGTTCAATAAATGTCGATGCAAATCAGTTTAATTATTCGTCAAATCAGCACCAAACACTGTGTTTCCATTTTCATATCCTGACACACATTACTTAATAGGTTTCACTCGAATCAGATTGAAATGAACACGGCCATTTTCTTGTTTATGTTTTCATGAAATTACACCGATCTTCGTATTGTATGAATGGTCGGAACAGATCACGCACACGCTGCTTACTGTGCATACTTTCTTTTTGATTCTGGCACAAGAAACGCATTGACAAAAGTCTTATTTTTACAACAATGACACGGATTTTAACCCATGGATGATTAAAATCATTCATTATTTCGGTTGGAAAGAATAATTTTTGTGATATTCTAGTCGATTACGGTAGCATTCATTCGTTCTTCCATTGATACTTCTTTGTATGACATATAAGATCATTCAAAAACTACAAAACAATTTCCATAATTCGAAAAAAGTAAATCATTTGGATACAGCTGAACATGCGGCTGTTTACTTGACCCTTCAAATAACCATTCGTCTCTAGCTTGTCGTTGTTCTTCGCTATCATCAAAATCTAAAAGAGCTTTCAATTATAATACTGAATTAGTCGTAATCTGTTTAACAATGTGACAAGCTATAATAATGCAGACAGTTACTAGGAAAATTAGCTTTAATAAAGAAATTCAAGGCGCTTGTCTTAAAGTTTCACCGGGATATAATGGAAAAGGCTCTTTATAATCTTTGCCCAATCGGATTTCTATATCGCCATGTAACAATTTTACTTGGCCATTTTCATCGAATTGTACTTGACCAATTTCGTTTTTCATAACGGGATTTTCGACAACGCAATAGTGTCTTGGTGGTAAAATGATCATTTTTTCTGGTCCTAGAGTAATTATCTCATTGTCTTGCTTAAAAAATGTTTTCGGACCAATTTTCAACCGTGTTATGCCTGTATTTTGATCTAATACGTGAATATAATAAAACGGTAGGATGTGGTAGACGGGACCGACTTGAGATGGTAAACTTTCTGACGACATATTAATGCCAGATTTTCGTTCTAGAAAAGACAAACAAGATAAAAGAAAATCGAATGTAAAACTTTCAGAAAAACTCATTTTTTCAGAAGGATGACTTGCTTCTTTCAACTATGCCCGGCAACACATTTCACAACTGTTATGAAACAGCTCTGCTAAATCAAAACAGTCATGCACGTAATTGCGAGAGCTTGTGTAATATTTTATTCTGTTCTTTCGTCATACGTCACAGCATGTGATAGCAAGGACTTTTTTCTTTTTGGCGACGTAAAACAGAGATCGTTTTGAAAGTG
>CAJNOP010003605.1:0-12562 GCA_905250075.1 Rotaria sp. Silwood1 | reverse complement strand
CTTGACCAATAGTAGGTACCTTGGGGGCTCACACACCACTCATATATCCTCAAAATAGCTATTCATATGACCTATGTTACTCACTCAAATTTAAAACGGATGTTTTCATCTGACTATGTAATTGCAATCAACTCTCAAAGTCTTACCAAATTCAATGACCGTCAGTCGATTATCTTGAAAACTTTTTCGACATTCGCGTACTTGGTTTCAGGATCCACGAGGGCCGAAAAACATTTTTTCGCTTTCCGAAGAAAGTATATATCTCATTCGTTTCCGGGTACTTCTCTGATTCTAATAGAATAGCAAATTCCAATCCAAAAACCTCTCGAAAAATTATCCCGATCTGAAGTCTGTTGGTACTTGCTTGGTAATCGATAGTGTATATTAATTTTCGTCCCAAAATACCGCTTTTATTTCACTCTTTTACAACGATTTTGTAGAAAAGAAAAAGTTGTACGATATATGAAAAATCAGTTTGGGACTCTCTACAATGGCTACACAATGTGATACACTGACAAAATCGACCGCTTTTTACGTGTCATTTTTCGCTGGTTCTGTAAAATGTTGAGTAGATATAATCAAAAGACTGTTAATCTAATCGGTTGTCAAACTAGTCTATTTTGTTCAATTTTTAATGGTCTATTCCCTGGTATATTGCAATACCCCCCCCCCCCCCCCCCCCAATAATAAAAGACCCAGGGTCTTCTATTATGTTTAAGCGGAAAAATTTTTTAGGGGGGTCTTGTATGATGACTCTCTTGTTTTTGCGATTCTTGCGAATCTCACGAGTATTTTCGAAGAAGTTAGTAAATGCAAGTTTAAGTTCACGCTTTACGGCTCCTCAATTCCTATCATAGTAACCAGATCAAACCAGATGTTGGGAAAAACATCACTATATCTTCCCACAGTAACAAACAATAGGGAGTAATTAATATCAGCGGCTATATTATTTTAAAGTTGTGTAATTTCTAGTTTCTGTTCTAAATGTTATGTTTTTAAGCTTTGTATAGCTCACATATATTTCCGAAGAAACTAATAGTGATCGTAAGTTTGAGTCAAGACTTTTCAGTTTGTTCCCTCTTCCTCATTACATGTCCTAACAATCACTTATATTTAAAAGGTTGTGAAAATTTCTGGGATCCTTTGCTTTTCAATAGTTCGAATATTTTTATGAGCATTCAGAAGAAGCTAGCCTCCTTTTTTTGCGCACGTAAAAGCTTATATGATCCATATGAAAGATAATCTTTGGTGATTTTTCATAATGGTAGTATAAGTTATATAAAAGCGTGATCAAACTACTTTCTAACTTTTAGAAATATTTATTTTGTGTCTTATTCAGTACATTAGTATGTATACAAGATTTTTAGGATCTGACGAAGATGCAACTAATGTCTATACTAAGCTTATTTAATCATTAAATTAAAGCTTGAATCAAATAATACGAAATAATGATAATCTCGATTAACAGAAGAACAATACAGCGAATAGCAATAAGTAAAAAAGCACGCATTAGAAAAAAAATGTTTGAAATGTACGAATAGAAACTGCTATAAATTAATCACTATGATCAATGTTTCTTTAGAAACTTAATATTCTACGTCAGTTGTATTAATATTATAAATATATTCAGGAAACCTGCTAAATGGAGCGAAGGGAAAGGTAGTAATTCGAAATGAAATAGTTTCGTTGAGATAAAGTTTTAGAGCGTATGCTTTAACTCAAACGGTAGAATTAGTTGTAATCTATCCATTTCTTTGATATTTTTTGAAAATAAACTTTTCCACCCATTTTTGAGAATATAATATAAATTTGTAGCAGTCTGAGTCTCATGAGTACTACATTTTGGCTCCACAGTGGCTACACTGATAAGTTTTTGTAACTAAAAAGGTACTCTGAGAGAACCGAAGCAATTTTGAAAATTGGAGACAGGATTTTTACGATTTTCGAATCTTAAGTATAGGTTTGAATTCATCAATTTGAAAATTTTCAGCTGAAAACCTCAGGAATAAACACGTTTCGGGGTAAAAAACTAATAAAAATCTTCAGCTCCCAAAAAAAAAACCTTAAATAAATGGGATGTCTTCTATTACGCGGAACATGATTTTTTCCCAAAGGGGTCTTCTGTTATGGGGGGGAGTTGGGAAGGGGGGGGGGGGGGGGGGGGTTACACTTTCGTCATGCTATAATTTTTGTGTAATGGAAAAGACTCCTCATATTAAAGTCCAGAATATGCTATCGAAGGTGACATGCAGTATCATAAGAACATTATGCATCTTGTTAGATGTTTCTCTCAACCCATAATCGAAGTGTAGTATTGATTACTTTTATTGCGCGGCACATAATACGCACGATCACGCTTTCGAGATGAGATGATGATAATTATCACTTTCAATGAAATTCACATTTCTCCCACGTAGGACAGCTCTTGTTCGGAGTCTTTGCCACTTTAACTATTTTTCTTTGAATCAAAATAAATCGATGTCCATCGGTCACTGTTTCGCAAGTATATTCCATTCCAGTCATTGTGCCCTATCCGTTTACTATGGAAATCTTTTACCGAATTTGTATCGGAGTCTTCGAGAAGTATGAACTTGCTATCAGATGCTCATAATAGTGCTTGAACGAAGAAAGCGTGATTCTAACATAGTTATTGGGTTCCGAAAGATATTCATGGTCTTGCAGTGAATATGTGTTTTAAACGAAAGGCAAACAAATCCAATTTCAACTGTTTAAGTTCATTTTTGCTTGTATACAAGTTTTTGTAGAAAAAACTGCTATGTTGATAACAAAAATGATTGCTCTAATTACTTTTCAGATTTTGAATGAAGTTGATGACAAAATATTTATACATATAATATTGCATGGCACAAAGGCAATCATCAACGGTCAATTTGAGCCGTTATATTAATGATGCTCTCCCCGAATTGTTAGATTCCCACAACAATCTGATACTTGACTGCCATAGATTGTCTGTTCCATCATTAGAAGAGGCTGCTGAATCCCTTATTCCAATCGTTTCTGATATCACCAGTTATGTTGATAAAGCTAAATCAAAGTGCAATCGAAACTTCTCTAGTTTAACTTGGGATGAATCTGCAGCAGTTTATCTTTATACGATGCCAAATAAGTTCTATGATTATTTCAACACAGCACTTCAAACGAAAGATCGGGATATAGTACGACCATGGTTACCTTTCTTAAAGCTATTTTTAACTGCAATTGAAAAGCTGCCTTCTTGCCAGATTGACGTATGGCGAGGGGTCTCAGTGGATCTCAGTTCGGAATCGATTGAAAACATAGAGAGAATGAGCTGGCGTGTAACATCGTGTACGAAAGATCTAAATGTTGTTCAACTATATCTAGGTGAAACTGGTACAGTTTTTCACATTCATTTAGCTAACGGTAAGGATATTTCGACATTAGCGGCTATTTCTGACGAGCAAGAAGTCTTAATTATGCCTGGAACCCGCTTCCACATGAAAGGTAAACTGATTCGTTCCAATGATCGTATCTTACTCGTTGATATGCAGGAGCAATCGAACTTTTGGCAGAACACACCGATGTAAGTTCTCTCAAAGAATATTCAAAACTCTAATATAAACATGACAGCAACCTGATCTTATAGGTTTTATAAAATAACTTATTTTTGAGTTCTACGAAACAGTCTGCAACTTTTTATCATTAAGACATACACGTGTTCGATAGTTATTTTAATTTTGAATCCTCAAATAGCGATAAAAAGTATGGGTTAAGTGGATATTTGAAGCTCGGTCAGGCCTAAAAGGAAGTTCATATGAAAGAGTTATAGAAAAATTTATATAACTCAACCATTTTGAGAGAGAAATGGCCTATTATTGTACGAATAGTTAAAAGAGGAAGCTTCTTTCGACAATTTCAGGGAAAAGGAAAACTACTTTAGTCAGATATTATAACTTCAGAACAGCATTTCCTATTTTTGAGATCTACACATCGTCCGATTTATTCTTGTCAGTTATGCAATTAACGCTTAATACTTCTTATTATCATTCGATACTCATCTTCGACGTACTCGATGTTTCTCACATTTTTCATATCTTGGTACTGATCTGAGCATGTCAACCTTTTAGGAGACCATATATGGGCAAAGTAGGAAAAGAATTAAATAAAGTATTTACGGAACAATAGACGCCTCGACCATTGCGTACGATTTCTGATCCAAATGGTCATTGGAATGTGGTGTTGAAAGAAGAAGAATGCAATTATCCACTGATAGGACCAAAACAGAAGAGAGTTCATGCTCACGTTGCTGTTCGCGACAGAAAAGACAAGTTGCAAGTGAAAGAATTCGATGCATGTTCTAAATCGTGGCACGAAAATTCCGGTCAAATTTATCCAAAAATCAATGCTTGGGTGGAAGAGCATTCTGGAATCAACCCTACATTATCATAAGTACCATAAATAGTTTTATTGATTCATAGCCATTATACAAGAAAAAGTTTTGAATGAAATAATTGTTTGCCCGCCTATTTCCGAACAAGTGAAGAATACGATGGAACCAGTTTATTTTTTTCATTTTTTCCTATCTCTTTTGTGTAGGATAGAACGAATTGGGGTGTGGATGTGATGTGGATGTAGGTGTGGGTGTGAGTGTGAGTATTCTCTTCACTCATTCCTACACCCACACACCCACACCCACACCCTAGTTTAGTTCAGTGTTTCTATTGGTCCCTAAGAATGTTTTAGATTCACCTTAATTCTTTGTTTTTTCATGTACTTTCGTTGGCAACAGCTGAGAAACTGTAAGTAATAGATAAGAACTTTCTTTGTTAGGCTACTCAATCTTTGTATTGATATGATTAATTAAGAGAGAAGTTTTCTTCTGGAACATTTGGTTCTTTTTGTCATCGCAATAATTAGAAGTCGTGTACAAAAACAAGAACTTTGATTATAAGAAAAAAAACGAAAAAAACAACATATATATATACAATGAGTAAAAATGAAGATGAAAAAAGCAAAAAGCGACTATCAACAACCAAACA
This sequence comes from Rotaria sp. Silwood1, assembly GCA_905250075.1. Taxonomy (NCBI): domain Eukaryota; kingdom Metazoa; phylum Rotifera; class Eurotatoria; order Philodinida; family Philodinidae; genus Rotaria; species Rotaria sp. Silwood1. Next base: position 7,544 of record CAJNOP010003605.1, on the reverse strand, counting down.
AAAACCAACAAAAAAATATGTACAAAGTTACCTAAATTCCCAAACCGAAGTGCTAATACTCTATGTCCATTGATAATATAAGAGGTATGTACAACCATAAAAAAATCTCAGTGGTTAAGGTAACTTGGGGTATCTGACTTTACTTAAGCAGGAGATCATTCTCTTTTCGTTATCTTCAGAAAGGTCTATTATCTCGACAGGATAGTCAGCACGCTTGTTTGTATCATGAGTAGTTTTAATCCTTTTCTGACTCGTCTATTCCTGTGGAGATAATGGACGTTTTTGAATATTTGGCTCGGCGTCTCCTATTGTTATTCTAATATTACAAACTAACAAAGCTCTATGTAGGAAATTCTTATGTTTTTTTTCTTTCTTAACTCTTTCGAGACCTTTCTTCTGTATTAGAGTATTCGGTTTGGGAATTCTCACAATCAATCTTGGTTTTTCAACCATTGTGTCAAGCTTCGAATGTTCAAGTTTGTCAATCGTTACTTCACAATTCAAATTCAAACTTTCACCATCATTTGAACTTGAACATTTTTCTCGTGATGATGCTAATAATAAATCTATCTATAAACCCACCGCAGTTGTTCCTTGGGTTGGATCATCTGCGTGTGTGGGACTTCAGATGTTATTAATGAAAAAGCTCCCATCAACAGCTGGTGATGGAATATTTGAAAACATTTGTGAAAATGCTTCTGGGAGCATGACATCTGATTCAAGTTCTTTGATGATGACACCTTTCTCCTCATCAACAATTTGAGGTGGTGTTTTTTTCAACGACAAATTTGCGTTGAGGCTCGACCAGAGCCCGAAAACGAACCGAACTCGAACCGAACTAAGACGGTTCGGTTCGGTTCGAGTCGAACCGAACCGATCTCGATCCGGTTTTTTTAAAATTTAGTCGAACCGAACCGAACCCGAACCGCTCTTTCAAAAACGTAGTCGAACCAAACCGAACCCGAACCACCCTTTTTAAAACAGAATCGAACCGAACCGAACTCGAACCACTTCCTAAAAAGGGACCTTAAGCTGAACTGCGCCTAACTAATTTTTGAAAAGCGAATAAATATGGACAAGTACATAAGAAAAATGATTAGTTGAGCTATAATCTTTTTTGTAAGATTGTGATGCTATATGGGATTATCAAACGATCTTTAATCGAACATTTGACATCAGGGATTGTGGACGATCAATTTATATTTACAAAAATTTATCAAGTCAAGAAATCAATTGTAAAAGATTTCATTTTATTTTGAATTTAAATCGAATTTGTACAAAATTCAAAAAAATTCAATAAACTCAAAATAATTTAGATTACATCTAAATAAATTTGAAGTGTTTTAAGCTACATTTTAATTAATTTAAGTTTCACTTTGTATAGTTATCTATAGAAATCAAAAGAAACCTTTTATCTCTCAGGTCTACTAGCAATGGTATCTGTACAAGCTTTTTATTATCGTTAGAAAATAATAGGAACGGAGCACGGCCGTTTTCTTACGGGATCTACTATAGTGATGATCGGATGTTAACGTATAATAGCAGTTTCTCTCTTTATTTCTGATCTATTTTTCTTGAAGTCATGTATTTTGACGATTGGGCTGTTGCATTTTAATTCACAAAAAATTATTACTTCCAGAAATTAATTCTCAAAAATTTAAATCTAAAATAATTTTAAATTTATTTCACATAACAATTTAAATTTATTGTAAATTAAAATTTTGGTATCAGAAAAATTTTATTTAATTTAAATTTATATTGGCAACAGTTTTAGTTTAAAATAAACTTACAGGAAAATGGCACGCCTATCAGGAACCGAACCGAACTATAATGGTTCGGTTCGGTTCGAGTCGAACCGAACCGATCTCGAACCGGTTTTTTTAAAATTTAGCCGAACCGAACCGAACTCGAACCGATTTTTTTTAAACATAGTCGAACCGAACCGAACTCGAACCCACTTTTTAAAGACATATTCGAGCCGAACCGAACCCGAACCAATTTTTTAAAAAATTAGTCGAACCGAACCGAACTCGAACCCGTAAAAGTCGGTTCGATTCGGGCTCTGGGCTCGACTAACACCTCCTTGACACGAGTAACAACATGTGACGAAAAAAAGACGATATACTTTTTCTGAGCTGTTCAAATGATGGTGAAACAACTTACCAAATAAATCATCTGTTGACATACCAATTGAAATCATTTTTGGACGACGGTGAGCATGGAAAGCACGTCGAACCACATAGTTTAAATACCAAAGGGGAACGATGGCGGTTTCACGAGGGCGTTGTTTGGATTGGAATTTTTTTTGAACAAACGAAACAGACCATTGATATAGTGGGCATTTTTTTTTAAACCTAAACAAACAAGTCGTCCACAAAAATATGAAAAAAGCGAAAGCTTTGTGCCAAGACTAACCTTTTTAGATATAATATATTTGTAGAGAAAAATAGTGTTGTTGTAGTTGGAAGTGGTAAGAATAGCTTGTGTGTGATGATTTGAATGAATGAATATGAACAAATATGCTCTCCTTATATACCACTCCAAGAAGGACGGACAAAGAAGCGTAAGATTTTCTTTGTGTCGCTTATCCCTTTGAACCTCAGCGAGCGATTTCGGCGGAAGATCAAACATTCAAGAAGAAAGGTACGAAAAAGAATTTTACACTACGTACGATCAAAGGATCAAAAGTCTCCATGACCAAAAGGTTGCACCAAAATGAACAAAGAAACAACTAGCGACAATGGTGAAAAAAGATGAATTAACGATCTTTTATGTATCAGAAAAATCGACATTCATGCTCTTAGAATTAGAAGTTTTCTGGAATCCAAGGATTTCTTTATTTCGTGAAACATAATCGTGGGGTGTGGGTGTGATGTGTATCTTCTTTTCACTCACATCTATACCCCCATACCTACTCGTACTCTGGTAACATTTGTTTTCATTTTCAAAGCTGTCTGAGGCTACTATACCACTGTTTTCGATATTACTACTCAATAGCAAAGAAAGCGTGAAAATGATGGAATGTTATATGCGAGTATTGCAGCACCAGACAACTTCAAAAATGAAAACAAATGTTACCACTCGACTCGGGTTGGTCGATTACCTCTGTCCAGACCCATTCTGACTCGGTTGAAGCCCGTTTGTTCAATTTCGAGGATCTCAGGAAAACGTCAATAACTTCTTAAGGGAACAAATTAGAGAGCTCAGCCTTGCATAGATCGAAAGAGAACAATTTTTTCTATCTAATGATTGAATTTCAAGTGAAAGTTCAATGGGAAAACCTTTCACAATATCATTTAGTAAAATGTTGACCAAACCGTTCATCTGATTGGTCAATTGATGACCAATCAGATTTTGGCTTACTATTGTGAAGAAAATAATTTTCTTTCCAATGGTGAAAACCGTAGGTCTCTATCTTGTTTCTATCAAAATTTATTGAAAAAAATAGCCATCTGCCTTATATTGTGTCATTAATTTGTTCGATACAATATAAATATATAATAATTATGTTAAAATTTAACAAAACCATGAAAAATAATAAATTAAAATAAATAAACAAAGTATATTAAATAAAATGAGCGTTGATGTTTCAGTCAGAATTGACTTTTTTTCAGAATATTGTTGTTATATATGCTGTTGGTATTCTCGGATTTCGACATATGTTCTCTGTTCTTTCTTTTCTTTGATTGTAGTGGCATGGAAAGGACAAGATGATAACTTTGGAAGGAAACGACACTTATGATTCCTTGACCGTACCACTATGATCAAATGAAAGAAAGAAAAAAGAAAGCATATACTTACAGATAAAAAAGAATACCATCTTTATATATAACATCAACATTCTGAAGAAGGTCAATTCTGATTGAAACGTCAGTATTCATTTAATTCTAGATGATACTCTTTATTTATTTTATGTTATTACTTTTTATGACGTTGCTAAATTTTGCCATAAATATTATATATTTATGTTGTATTGAATCAATTAAAGATTTAGGAAGAGAATTTGTATTGATAAAATTGAAATTGATAGCATACACAAATCTTTTAATAATTAAATGTATCAGAAAAAAAATGACAGAAATACCAAAAATTATTTCACTTGAAGATGCACATGATACGAAGCGGAGTTCATTGCTATTTTGTTTTGAATAAGTCGCACAAGATGAATTTTTATCACTGAAAAAAGAAGGAAAATTTTGAATCAAACATTTTCACTTCATAACATCTGTTAAATTTATAGCATGATGCTGTGTTGATATGTTTTTAACTCTAAAAGTATGTAATAAAATATTCTCATGGCATTGGTTGAGAATGTAAAAATAAACCTTTTTCAACATTTTCATATTACCGTCATTTCTTTTTTCGCTACAATAGCTTCGTCATATTTTTCTTTGACTTTTTGTTCACTATTCTTGTGTTCGCTATTTTCTTTCTCCAACTTAACACTGTTCAGGCAAAAGTGCATCATTATTTTCGATTGACGAGATCGGTCAAACCGAAGAAATGAGTCTATGTATATAGATATTCGCATTTATTAGCTAATGAAAAATATAGAAGTAAAGACAGATATGAAAGCTTCACTTCCTCAAATAAATGATTTACTTGATGAAATTCTTATGATTATATTTAAAAATATGTACAATACTGAAGTACTCTATTCTTTATTAGATGTTGATAAACGACTCAATAGAATCGTATGTGATTCGACTTTTACGTATCGTTTGAATTTGCTAAGACTTGCTCCAAGTCGTTTATTGTTTTAACATCTTTATCAAGATATGTTATTTATCCATTACTTGATTCAATACTAAATCGGTTTTGCTTGCAAATCTTACCTCAAATTTGTAATAAAATCAAATGGTTTAATCTTGAATCATCTTCAATAAAACGTATTCTTTGTTCTGCAAATTATCTTGCTTTATATACGGATTTGGTTTATATAATATTGAAGCAAGAGAAGCTATCAATCTTTTTTTCTGGTTAGATATTTAATTTTGATTATTACAATCATAAATAGTTACATTAAATCTATATATGTCAAGCGAATTCATCCGAATCGACTCAAAGTCTCATTAATTAAACAAATTAAATATTTTGATAATCTTAAATTACTCTATATTTTATTCATATCAATTAATAAATATACATGAGAAACATATCGTCATTAGAAATCATTTAAAATAAAAGGCCAAAAAAAATATCAAAATAAAAAGAGTTTATATTTTTTTCCATTTGAATTCTTCAAGAGAAATTCTTGAAAAAGAAGATAAAGAATAAAATAGATGGTAAAAATGGATGATCGTGAAAACTCTTACCATAATCCGTGCGGAGTTAAAATGCGAAACACAATGTAATTAACTAATATCCATTTCAAATCAAAAGAAGGACGGCTATTTTTGATAGTAACTAGATATAGACCTCCGATTTTCACGATTAAAAAGAGGAAATAAAACCGCATCGAATTATTAATACCAGATTTTTCGGATAAATGGCCCCTCAGGCTCATCCATCAATTTTCTAAAATAGAAAACATTGCATATTGTAATAGTTTTGAAGTTTTAGTTTCAATAATGCACCAGAGTTGTTAACTAAAATTCTATAATCTATATTGTAGCCTATATTATTTCGAGATCGTGTTTTATAATAAGAAATGTAAGATTTATGATATAATGTTATTTATTGAATAATTTTAACTACAATAAATAAAATATATTTCTCAATCATTCCTTTTAATTTAGACTAAACTATTTTCAGTTGTACTTTTAAAAATCAAACTTCAGCACTTGTTATCGATATTAGTACAAACGGTCAACGAACATCAACCGAAGATGTGAATGTACTTTTATTTATACATATTTTGACTATGTTCACTGATTTACGATATTTAAATTTTGGTCCATCTTCAATTTGGTGTCAACAATTATCATTTGATACTCAACTTTCAAGAATGACCTCTTCAACTGTGTTAAAATTACATGTATGTTTATCAGACTTTGTCGATTGTATTTATTTACTTGATGGATGTTTCAATCAACTTCGTACACTTCATGTTAATATTACTTACATTATGTCTTCAAATTCAACAATTAATAATAAGGTTGATTATTTTCAATTATTATCTAATTTATTCAATAAAATTAATAATACTATTTTTGTTTTTGAGGAAAAACTACCTAATCTAAGATTCTTTTCGCTGTGTAGTAATTGAAATACAGATTATTACGAGGAATTATTTGTACCACTTCTAAATCGAATGTTAAATTTGCAAGAACTAAGTTTATTTCTTTAAGTTAGAGGCAGAGAAAAATTTGTTGATGATAAAGATTTAAAGAGAAATATCATCGATCATACAGCACGATTAAATAAATTTAAATTTACTATTTGCTCAACTAGTCAACTTGATAATGAACTTGATTTTCCATCAAATGAAAATATTCAAAAGACATTCGGAGCAGAGATGGGCAAGTCAGGTTTTTTTGTACCCAAGCCAAGTCAAGTTAAGTCATTCGTAAAAATTGAACTTATGAAGTCAAGTCATGAGTTTCGAAGCAGACATTTTAAAGTTAAACCAAGTCAAGTCTTATCTCAAGTGTGGGTGTGAGATAAAAGAATATCTACACTCACACACCCACGCAAGCACCATCTCCGTCCTTGCTTATATCGTTTTGCGTATTTCTCTTTTAATATTTCGATTCAAAAAGTGCAAATCTATCATATAGTAAAACATGAACCTTGGATTCAACCATTTTGAAATTAAAAAGCATGTTGCCTGCACAACCGCTGCCCAAAGAGCTGCGACCCGTAATTTTTTTGTGTAACTGGTAAAGACTATCGTTTTTTTTTCTTCGCTTGAAATAGAAACACAGTGAAGAGAAAATAGTATGAGATGTATCTCACTTTTAAATATCTCTTGAGTCCCTCGAGTTCCCACATTTTTCTTGAATTGCAAATTTGTGGATCGGGGGTGTCTCTCTTTTAGGATGGATCTGTGAGCGTGCAGGTGTGTAAATGTGTGCGTGTGTCGATACGTGGATGATTATCGGTACAGATTTAGTGAAGAGCAGTAAGTAGCCATTATCTTCACGCAGCCACACTGACATCTTGATGTTATGAACACGATTTTTTTGCTTTAAAAAGCTGTTTCCGTGAGTAAGAAAATGCTCAAGTATAATCCATAAACTTACTAAACCATGTGAAACATGATATGAACAGTTCATAAGCGCACGGAAAGATCATCTTAGCAACTTACTCTCGGATTCTGCACTATTAAAGTGAATCTCAATCCTTCTGAAATCATCAAAGCGCTAAAATTCATTTGGTACATCTATAATTGTGAGTGCAGCAAGGAGAAATGTATTGAAATTTCTCTATGCACAGCTCATTAGTTTCTTAGAGTGATACTTCAAGAAATTCCCTCCTCATCCGACAGGGCTCCCAAGAAGGAGCAAACTAAATGACGCACAGACGAGTTTTCGACTTGAGCTGCGAGCGTTTTGAATCGATGGACGCATGACTGAGACAGGGAAAAGACGAACAAGTGTAAA